>RYFJ01000972.1:0-51447 GCA_003991445.1 Oryza meyeriana var. granulata
AAGAAGCAAGGGAGGCTGCAACAATCTAGTCGCAAGGTTCTCCAAGGCTACGTCATACACAACGCAATGTCCCGTGGCTGGCGCCTTTTTGGTTCGGGGATTCATCTTGAAAAAATACAAACCACCAATGACAGCACAAACTATCCCCAATATGGGAAGGGCCGTTCATTAAGCCGAGGTCACACGGCCAGGCGCCTACGCGACGAAGACCCAAGACGGCGCCCTCATCACGCACACACTCATGGAATATAGAATAGTTACGTCCTTTCTAACCTAAGTTTTACAAATTTTTCATGTGTACAGTCTTTCTCTGCTCACTATGCCGCTTGTTTCACGAGTAGTGCATCGGGGGCTGCATGTATTGATATGTTCTTTGTCAATAATATACGAGCCTATTTTACTTAAGTTATGAAGTTTTACTAATGGACCTTCAATGTCTGCCGAGTACACTTTCTGCGGTGAACTTTTTACAAGTTCCTAAGATCAACTCTTCGGTGTAGGTATTGGGGTCGAGTAAAGCTAATGAAATTGGTATAGTCTAAAGCTGGCGGCAATTGGCACATATCTTACACATGTCACTTACAAAAATCCAAAATACACACGACTGCATGATGTACCTTGTTTTACAGATCCATGGGTCTCAGGTGATAGTCTCTGCAGTCGGCCTCGCCTTGCTATCAGCTCTAGTGCCTCTCAGGAGTTGTCTCCTCGAAACCCCTCCTCGATGGCTTCAACATCTGCCCTTGGTAGAATGGACTTGGTCATTGCCAGGTTCGGGCCACACCGACAATGACGTGCTCATTCGAGCACCTCTTCAAGGTGCTCGGTGCATCCTCAAGGCGTGCCTCTACTTGGGCGATCGAGCTACAGCTGGTTCCCATGGGGCGAGGATCCATGATGTCAAGGAGCCCTCTCACGGATCCCAGGAGGGCCTCCCATGATCCTTGACGACCCTTATTCTCCTCTGCGTAGCCTGAAATTGGGCTTGGGAATTGACTCTAGCAGCTACCCTGGGTTCACCGACAAGTAACTTGTTAGGTTAAAGCTGCAGATGGAGTAATTAACGGATTGTTAGATCAATTGTCAGAAGGGAGACTTACTGTCCGTAGTCGGCCTCCCATCTGGCTACGGTCCTCTCCAGTTCGGTTTTTTCCTTCTCGAGCTTGGCGTTGGCCTCTTTCAACTCGGCCTTCTCTCGCTCAAGCTCGGTATTGGCTGTTGTCAGGCCGGCCTTGTCTTTTTCAAGTTTGGTCCTGGCTCTCTCGGCCTCCTTCAGCTATTCTTCTCCCTCCGTTCGGGTCTTCAACTCGGCTTCAAGGGCTACCACGACAGATTGTCAAGAACTCAACGATGCAGTCAAAAAGACAACAAACTGGGCAGTCGGGAGAATGGCACGGCTAGAGAAATATATTGAGGGATTTGGTCAGGAATAAGTGTTCTAGAGGCTCACCTCTTATCTTTTTGGCTTGGTCCCAATTCTCGCTCCTGAGCTTGGTTACAGCTTCCCTTAGCCAAGATTCCCTCTCCTGGCTGCGCCTCTCCACTTCGACTTTCAAGTCCCGGAGTTGGTCCAATTCTTGGTGATGGCAACGGGGTGCCCGATCTTCCGTTAGGTAAAGATAACTATCGATTTGGTGGAGAATCGACACTCACGATCCGGCTTCTGATCACCAAGAACCGAACCCTACAATCGCAGCACCACTTCTCCTCTCGTTATCAACTGTGCGCTGCCCGTTGACCTCGCCACGAGGCTAATCCCTGCATGCGAATCGAGAACACAAAAGCAAGAACAAGAAAGATTGCAACTCAATTGCAGATGAATGATTATACTCTCGAGTTGGGGTCTCACAAAACGATAAACAGCGAAACTGTTCAAGGACAGAATAATCTAATCAAAACCCACCTTTAAACAATGACGGCTGACTAGTATATATGAGTTGGGACGTCCTAGGGTTATCCCTAGGGTGCACACCCCTTGGGCTTAGCCCACGACACAATTACAAGGCCCAATGCCCAAAACAGACTCAGACTGGAAGAGGTACATGTTTTGTTTTGATGATTCCAGACAGCTCAGGAGGAATTTTGACATGGGACAAAAATCATCTGAAAGTAGACTCCATAAGCTTTCCAACAAGTACTCATGGGCCCCGAGAGTCCTTATAGATCAGCAGCTAGGTCTGTTTGAAATTGATGCTGTTAGGAGGCACAAATCCGAATCCAAAACGTGCAGAACTTCATCTCTTGCCTTGTATGGACCAAAAGTGACATGGTGATGTAGGAGTAGACTTGGGTAAGGTCTTGGTTTGGTCCCCAATCAACTTCTTTGATCATCCATGTGTTCCTTGCGCTCTGCCTCTTTCCCTTCACCCAAGCAAGTATCTCTGCAAACAAGAACACACAAAACTCATGGTGCAGTAACGGCTGTTCAAATATATAACGTGTAAATCTTATGTAGAAAGCATGCACCTTTGGTTGATGAATAAATAAGGTAGCTATGGTCATGTCCGAGCTAGTGATGTCCTCATCACATGGAGTTGGGGGGCGATTCGGGTCAGCACCTCGTGCATCTTCTCCAAGCAATCGACAAGCTTCTGCTCGGGGAGTAACAAGTCAAAGTAGAATCAAGCATCAAGAAATACTACCAAGATTCGAATAGAATGGAAATCATACCCGAATCCCCTGGGACGCGGCAAGTGTGGCATGAAGCAGGTCTTCATGTTCCTTTTCCGCTGCCACCTCATCGACCTTGTAGGTCCGTGTAGTTCTGTCAGGCGCCGTCCACCGAAACATCCTCGGGAACTTGTGCGGAGGGGCCTCTATCCTGGGGAGGTTAGGTCTGTATGAAGGAAGGGACAGCGCCAATGACGACGATGATGACCAGGATGGTGACAGACTCCTGGCCCCTGGTTCAGCGGCCTCTGAGGTCTCGGGGGCTGGCTCAGGAGCTGCAGAGGCGGCCTCGACATCAGGCACCAGCTCAGGAGCTGCAACGGCGGCTTCAACATCAGGCGCCGACTCAGGAGCTGCAACGATGGCTTCGATGATGGGTGCTGGCTCAGGAGCTAGAGCGGCAGCTTCAGGAACCGCCCCTTGGTCGGCCAGGGTTGGCAACCCTGCAGTCGGGGCGGTCTCAGTCTCTACAACTGGGGCCGCCGCCGGCTCAGCAGGCGCGCTTGCTGGCACTGGATCGGCTGGGGCAGGCTCGACAGTAGGGGCAATCGGTGTGACTTCTTTAAGATTAATGTCGACCCACTTCCTACGTAACGAGTCAAACATCAAGGCGCCACAATGCTGAATATGATTTTCAAAAGACCCAGAATGGCTTACCTCTTGGAGAACTTGAGCTTCTGTCTGGGAGATCCAGAGGGCGGCACTGGAGGGCTGCTGGCTGTTGGGCCTGAGGGCACAGCAGTCGGTGGCAGCATTTCTGTCCCAATCAGCCCCCTTTGCGGTGTGGTCGGCTAGGACGCTCGGGTACTCGGCAACGCTAGGGTCGACCTTGTACTCGGATGTGCTTGGGTTGGGCTCGATGTTGTTGAGCTCGACCGCGCCGGTCCCAGTTTGGGACTCGATGGCCTAGGTGCTATGCTGGCGGGGTCCCTTATCCTTAAACTCCCGGCTGCGGCACTCGGCCTCACGACCTTCTTCTTGCCCCAATCTGCAATGGGTTTCTTCCCTGCTCTCTTGGAGTCGGGCTGGGCGGCAGAAGGATTTCTCAGCCTCTTCTTTGACTTTGTGGCCGACAGCGGACGGGAGTCATCATCAAACTCCTGGCACCACTGCAAACGATTCAACAATGTACATTGCACGACTCTGAGCAACTATGGATACAAGTCTATAGACATTCATCACAGAAGAGCAACAAGGGTTACCTCGGGATGAGGCCGGGTTTGGCTATAAGCCGCAATGGAGCGCTCTGCGTCCTTGGTTTTGATCACCCCATTGGAGAAATAAGTGAACAATATTTTAGTCACTTTTGCTGGTAATCACCTCTTGGCTTTCTCGGTCACGGTCATTCTTCCCTTGGTAATCCTAGCAGAATTCGCTCCTCAGCTTCAGTGGCTGGATGCACTGAGTCAGGAAGGACTTGGCAACCCAGGGGCCGGTCAAGCCGGATTTCTTGAATTTATCCAACCTCACCAGCAACTAATGTACTTGGCCTATCTCTTCAAAGGTTGGATCCGACGACCAACTGGGCAAGACCGCCGGGGGCTTTCTGGTGAATGGAGGCAGGGAGGGTTCCAGATCAGAATAGTAGAACCACTCCTTATGCCAACCTTTCAATGAGGATTTCAAAGGAAGATTGATATAAATTTTCTTCATCTCACTCCTCAACTGAAGGCCAGCCCCCCCAATCACCTGGACCCTATTCTTAGAAGGTTGGGGCTTGATGTGGAACAAGTGCCTGAAGAAATTAAAGTGGGGCTCTACACCCAGATAGCACTCGTAAAGAGTCACAAAGATAGAGATTTGCAGCATTGAGTTGGGATTCAGATTGACCAACTCCAATCCGTAGAAATTAAGAAGACAGCAGAGGAATGCAGAGGATGGAAGAAACAAACCCCGGTCAAAGAAAGAGGCAAAAACAACAGTTTCGCCGGCTTGGGGATTTGGAGCCGACTCACCCTCAGCCGGGTGCCAGTGTATGATATCGCGGCTTTGCAGCCACAGCAACTTCTCTAGCTTCGAGCGGCTGCAATCCGAAGTCGGCCACCCCTCGTTCGACCCCCCGGCGAAATCTGGAACCTTCGGCATGGTCGAGGGGATAGGAAATTTGGGGGAAATGTGGTCGGAGGCTTGGAATAGAAAAGGGAAGGCGGAATCGCTCGAGCTTTGTTGGGGAGGAGCAAACAATGGCGAACCGTAGCGGAGCGGGAGGTGAAATTTCGGCGCGGAGCAGGGAAGATGAAACGATTGGTCACTTGGGGAAGATAGAGGAATCTTTTCTCTCTCCCCCAGCCTTTATAGGGCCTGTGCTGACTAATGGGCTTGGGCTAACACAGTCGGTGCTGGGCCATCAAGATATGAGTTTCTACAGTAGCATGCTCAATATGGGCCGCTTGCAGGCTGGATTAAAATCACAGTGCTGATGCTACCAACAGGAATCGATGAGGTAAACAGATATGCTTCATGAAGGACTAATTGCTAAACATATATGTTTGGGTATCTGTTTTATCCACCAGGTATTGAGGATATATCCTTATAAGGATCACAAGCTAGTCTTCATCAACATTGGGGATGCAGGTATCTCTCAAGTACACCTGACCATGCAATGGATTTATTTTCATGAAGTGGTACTCGGCCTACATGCTTGGCCAACAGTTGTGATGGCAATGGGGTGCCCGATCTTCCGTTAGGTAAGGATAACTCTCGATTTGGTGGAGAATTGACACTCACGATCCGGCTTCTGATCACCAAGACCCGAACCCTACAATTGCTGCACCACGTCTCCTCTCGTTATCAACCGTGCGCTGCCCGGTTGACCTCGCCACGAAGGCTAATCCCTGCATGCGAATCGAAGAACACAAGCAAGAACAAGAAAGATTGCAACTCACTTGCAGATGAATGATTATACTCTCGAAGTTGGGGTCTTACAAACCGATAAACAGCGAAACTATTCAAAGACAGAATAATCTAAGCAAAACCCAACTTAAACAGTGGCGGCTACTGAATATATACGAGTTAGGATGTTCTAGGGTGAGGGTTTGCCCTGTGAAGGGCGCACTCCTCATGGGTTTAGCCCACGACACAAAAATACAAGCCCAAGGCCCAAAACAGACTTGGACTGGAAGAGATATGTGTCTTGTTTTGACGATTCCGGACAGCTCAGGAGGAATTTTGACATGAAACCAAAACCATCTGAAATTAGACTTCATAAGCTTTCCAACAAGTACTTGTAGGCCCTGTAACTCCTTCTGGATCCAAAGTTATGGCCGTTTGAAGTTGATGCTGTCTCCCAGCCCGAAATTGAATCGGTCTCGGGAATAGGAGTTTACTTGCACTTGTTGTCTCCACTGTAATATGTGGTTTCTTGAGCTATTCTCTATGGTCTTCTCCCAGGTTCCTAATAACAATAAAATCATCACAAGAATTAAATAGCATGCCATTCATAGAAATATTTCCATGTAAGCTTAGGAACGCATTCACCTGACGATTAAGTTGACAGGCACGTGCGCGAGTAATTGGTCCTTGGATCGGCTGCACATCTTGTTCATCATGAAGAGGTTGTAAGTGTGTATCTAAAGACATGATGTCCTCATCATCCTCCCCCTCTTGATTTGGAGTCGTCCTCGACTTAAGGTCATCTTCTTCACCGAAGTAAGGCTTCAAATCAGCAATATTGAAAACATTACTCATACCATAATCTGTAGGCAAATCAATCTTGTATGCATTATCAGTTATCTTCGCAAGAACTTTAAAAGGACCAGCAGCTCGAGACATTAATTTTGACTTGCGCAAAGTAGAAAACCTATCCTTTCTTAAATGTAACCAAACAAGATCACCGGGTTCAAAAATAAGCTCCTTTCTACCTTGACTACCAGCAAGTTTATACTTTGCATTCATACGCTCAATACTTTTCTTAGTAGTCTCATGTAACTTAAGCACAAATTCAGCCCTTGTCTTAGCATCAAAATTTACTTTTTCTGAAAAAGGTAATGGTAATAAATCAATTGGAGCATGAGGGTTAAAGCCATATACCACCTGGAATGGGCTCATCTTTGTGGTGGAGTGCAATGAACGGTTGTAGGCGAACTCCACATGTAGAAGACATTCTTCCCATATTTTCAGATTATTCTTCAAAACAGCCCGCAACATCATGGACAAAGTACGATTCACCACCTCTTTTTGTCCATCGGTTTGGGGGTGGCAAGTTGTAGAAAATAGTAACTTCGTCCCCAATTTCCTCCACAACATCATCCAAAAATGACTCAAGAACTTAGTATCTCGATCTGAAACAATTGTATTGGGCACACCATGTAGACGAACGACATCTCTGAAAAACAAATCAGCAACTATGGTAGCATCGTCGCTCTTATGACAAGGAATGAAATGTGCCATTTTGGAATATCTATCAACAACAACAAAAACACTATCCCTCCCCCGCTTTGTCCTAGGCAATCCTAAAACAAAATCCATAGAAATGTCTTCACAAGGAGCACTAGGAATGGGTAGAGGCATATAAAGACCATATGGATTAAGACGGGACTTAGCTTTGTTACAAGTGCTGCATCGTGCAATGTATCGTTCAACGTCATGCCACATTTTCGGCCAAAAGAAGTAAGTAGCCAGCACATCCTCCATCTTCTTCACTCCAAAATGTCCCATCAATCCACCTCCATGTGCTTCCTGCAAAAACAAAAGACGAACAGAGCTTGCAGGAACACATAATTTGTTAGCTCGATATAACAATCCTTCATTCAACACATATTTATTCCAAGTTCTTCCCGCTCGACAGTGATCATAAGCTTCTTTAAAATCCAAATCAGTAGCATATAATTCTTTTATTGTCTCCAATCCAAAAATTTTATGATCAAGTTGAGATAACGTAGTATAGCACCTGGATAAAGCATCAGCAATCACATTGTCCTTGCCTTTCTTATGCTTAATGATATATGGAAAGGACTCAATAAATTCTACCCATTTAGCATGTCGTTTATTCAATTTAGCTTGACTTCGAATATGTTTCAAAGATTCATGATCAAAATGTATGATAAATTCCTTTGGCCATAGATAATGTTGCCAAGTCTCTAATGTTCGAACCAAAGCATATAATTCTTTATCATAAGTTGAATAGTTCAAACTAGGTCCTAACAGCTTCTCACTAAAGTATGCAACTGGCTTACCTTCTTGAATAAGCACACCTCCAATCCCAATCCCACTTGCATCACATTCAAGCTCAAAAACCTTACCAAAGTCAGGGAGTTGGAGTAGTGGTGCATGAGTCAACTTCTCTTTAAGCAAATTGAAGGCGTCTTCATGTGCTTGTCCCCATCGAAAAGGAGCACCTTTCTTTGTGAGCTCATTCATGGGTGCGGCAATGGTGCTGAAATCTCTCACAAAGCGACAGTAGAATCCAGCTAACCCAAGAAAGCTCCACACCTCTGTAACCGATGTAGGAGTCGACCAACTCTTGATCGCTTCTATCTTGGTCTCATCAACTTCAATTCCCTGTGGACTCACAACATAACCAAGAAAAGAAACTCGTTCCGTGCAAAAAGTGCTTTTCATGAGGTTACCGAACAAACATGCATCTCTCAAAGCATTAAAAACAACACGTAAATGTTCCTTATGTTCATCTAAAGACTTGCTGTAAATAAGTATATCATCAAAGTAAACCACCACAAATCTACCAATGAAAGTGCATAAAACTTCATTCATAAGTCGCATAAACGTACTGGGAGCATTAGTCAAACCAAAAGGCATTACTAACCACTCGTACAAACCAAATTTACTTTTGAACGCGGTCTTCCATTCATCACCCAATTTCATTCTAATTTGGTGGTATCCACTACGCAAGTCTACTTTAGAGAACACAACAGAGCCACTCAATTCATCAAGCATATCATCTAACCTAGGAATAGGATGACGATATCTAATAGTTATGTTATTAATGGCTCTACAATCGACACACATGCACCATGACCCATCTTTCTTAGGCACCAAAATAACAGGAATAGCACAAGGACTAAGGCTCTCACGTACATACCCTTTTTCAAGCAAGTCTTGCACTTGACGCTGAATTTCCTTAGTCTCTTCGGGATTGGTCCTGTACGGCGCACGGTTTGGCAACGCAGCTCCTGGGATCAAATCAATTTGATGCTCAATTCCTCTCATAGGTGGCAACCCCGGGGGTATCTCACTTGGAAATACATCAGCAAACTCCTGCAAAAGGTTAGTAATAGCACGTGGCAAAGAAGGAGGCAAGTCCTCTAGTGTAAAGAAAGTTTCCTTGCAAACCAAAGCATAGCAAATAGATTCATTAACATTTAACTCCGAAATCTCAGATTTAATAGCTAACATGGAAGCTCCTTTCAACTTAAGTGTGTCTTTCCTAGCAGGTGACTCTTTTTTTCCCTTTTAGGTGGAAACACATATTTAGCTACTTGCTGATTTTCAGACTTAGATTTATTTTCAGCACGCACTATATCATCCTTCAAGATTTCAGCAGGGGTCATTGGTAGCAACTCAATCTTTTTGGCATTATGTGAGAAAGTGTACGTGTTAGTTCTACCACGGTGCAGCACATCTCTATCATATTCCCAAGGTCTACCCAAAAGCAAAGAACATGCTTGCATAGGCACGACATCAAAATTTGCACTATCATGGTAATTTCCAACAGAAAATTGCACTCTCACAACTTTACTCACCTTCAACTTACCACAAGAGTTGAACCATTGGATGTAGTAAGGCCGTGGATGTGGTTGTGTAGGCAAACCTAGCTTGTCAACCAAATCTAAACTAGCAAGGTTGCTACAACTTCCGCTATCAATGACAACACAGCATGCTCTATTGTGAACCACGAACCTTGATTGGAACAAATTGTGGCGTTGATTTTGCTCCGCCTTCTCCATTTGAGCACTTAGCACCCGTTGTGCTACAATGCTCAAGTACTTGCTTGAATCTTCTGCACCTATGTGCTCCACTTCCTCATCGCTCTCGTCTTCATCACCTGCATTGTTAGTGCCATGTGCTAATTCATCATCCACATCGCTAGCACTAGTGTACGCACCATCATCTATAGCAATGAGAACTCTCTGATTTGGGCAATCACGTTGCACATGGCCCATCCCTTTGCATTTGAAGCATTGGATATCCCTCATTCTTCCCATAGAAGCAACCGATGATGCGCTTTTTGCGGGTGCCTATACGTGAACAGATTTGCTCACCTCGGTAGCACAGGATGGTGGCGCCGATGCCTTTGATCGTGCCCGATTGGTGGAGGGTGTAGCAGTCTAGCTAGTGGTGGAGGTACTTTTTCTAGACCCAAAGGGAGGCCTCGATGTCGACGTGCTTCCCCAATTGTTCCTTCTCAATGGCTGCCTTCCCTGCAATTCCTGTTCAACTAATATAGCTAGATGGAACAATCGGTTAAGAGAATTGTATTCTTTATATTAAATAATGTCATGAATGTCACGTCTCAACCCCCCATAAAATCGAGCCATCTTATCCTCCTCATCCTCCTCTACCTCACAACGCAACATTCCTATTTGTAGCTCCTGAAAGTAATCTTCTATAGATTTTTCTCCTTGGTCTAAGCGTTGCAACTTATTTCTCAAATCACGTTTGAAGGAAGGAGGAATAAACCTACTCCACATTGCTCGCTTCAACCTTGCCCATGTGTCAGGTTCTAAGCCAGTTTTAACTAGTTCATTCCACCAGATAATGGCAAAGTCCTTGAACTCACTAGTTGCTTGCCTAACCCTATGGACTTCAGGAACTAGATGGGAATTAAATTTTCTCTACGGTCATCTCCCAATCCAAATAAGCTTCAGGGTCATATTTTCCAGAAAATGACGGCAAGGTAAATTTAACTTTAGCAAAATGATCATCGTTACCTCGCCCTTGGTGGCGGTTACCTCCCATACCTCGCCGGTTGAATCGCAGTCATTGTCGTAGGCGCTCATCACGAAGTGCATCACGTGCGTCGCTATTGTCGGCTTCCTCGTCTTCATTATCTCCGTCATCATCAACAAGTGGTGGTGTTGGGTGACGGCTTGTTGCCAATTGCTCGACGCGGCTAGTGAGGGTGGTAATGCTCCCCACGATAGCCTGGAGGTCTTCCCGCATAGCATTCACGGCAGCTACATTCTCCTCAATCTTCTGATGTAGTTTAATGATCTCCTCTTTAGAAGCACAATCAGCGAAATCATTCACCTCACCTGCCATGGTTAGTAGAGAATAGGAACAAACAGCAGAAAAGTATAATCCCTATCAACTACTACTATGCAAGGATAGTGGACACTCGCAAATGGAAGCAACTTACCGAGCTCTTACAAGGTTCTGAGACTAGCGAGCAAGGAATGGTTCAACCGGTGGCTGGTTCGTAATACCTTGAGGGCGTGATCCAGCGATTGCAAGGGTCGAGACCGTGCTGACCAGAAGTATATATGTGGAGCTTGGGAGGCCAAAAATGTTAGTGGCATACAATTCAATAACAGATAGTAATGCTGAAAAAATGTCCCAAGCACTTGTCCTAGTTGCTGGCCTAAATGAGTTCTAAACCAGATATGATAAAACAAGGGCGACAAACAAGTATGAAAGGACAACAGCAAAGAAATAAGGACAAGGTAAGAACACAGCACAAAACAGCACACAGGTGGCTCCCTGGTGTGTCCTATGTGCTCCTCTCCTTTTTTTTCTTTTTTTTCTTTTTTTTCTTCTTTCACACCTTTTTTTATTTTTCTTTTATTTTTCTGATATTTTTTTCTCAACTAGGAGCACAGGAACAACAACCTCAGGAGGTGGCAGCTCAAACTGATATAAGACGTGGCCTGTGGAAATATGCGAGCATGCTTTAAAATTCGTGCTAGAACTTCGGAGTGTGAAAACCCAATCTTCCGGCCTGAATTTTGCAAAACTGATTTCGGCAAACCCAATGAAGTGGGGGGATAGCGGATGGGAAATTTTTTGTAGATGTCCGTAGACTATTTATTTGCCTGATTCTGACTCCGTATGTGAAAGTTATGGCTGTTTCAAGGAAGGTCCTCCGTATCAGTGGTTTGGTGGAGGCTGATAGGGAATCAGGTGGTGAACCGGGGATGATATGGTGGCGGTGGCTGTTGGGGAGGTGGATGGAGATATAGGGTGATGAAAGGACGTGATATATGACACTAAAACAGAACAAACAATGACCAACAATTGCACAAGATGGTTAGTATATGGGAAAACAGAGACAATGGTGGTGGGGGTGGCTAGGGTTTGTAGGGGTGCGGTGGATGGATCACGAACTGGACTCAAACACAATCTAAACCAGCAACCGAACTCGACCTAGGACACCAACTCAACACTACGGACTCTGAAACAGAATTATGCAAAAGGCTAAACATGGTTGTAGGACTGGAAAAACCTACGACTACCAATTTTATTTTTGTGGCTTTTTCTGGACTCTAGGTATAGAAACAAAAATTGAAACAGGATGGAACATAATGATACCTAATGGGCAACCTTCGCTTTGATACCACTTGATGGCAACGGGGTGCCCGATCTTCCGTTAGGTAAGGATAACTCTCAATTTGGTAGAGAATTGACACTCACGATCCGGCTTCTGATCACCAAGACCCGAACCTTGCAATCGCTGCACCACGTCTCCTCTCGTTATCAACCGTGCGCTGCCCGGTTGACCTCGCCATGAAGGCTAATCCCTGCATGCGAATCGAAGAACACAAGCAAGAACAAGAAAGATTGCAACTCACTTGTAGATGAATGATTATACTCTCGAAGTTGGGTGTCGATGTTTTACACCGGCAATAAATATATGGGGCTACTCGGCGGATGGAAACTTGATGGATTGCAAAGGAACACAGAGGGATTTTATACTGGTTCAGGCCCTCAATGTGAGGTAATACCCTACATCCAGTTTGTATATATTCCTTTGAGGATATACGGTGGTGGTTCTGGTGAACCAACTCAACCTGCCCTCATGGGGCGCCCTGCCTCCCCTTATATACTGGGGGACAGGGTTACAAGGTAGGAGTCCCCATCGGATTACGACTAGGAGATCTCCCCTTAGAGATATAACGCACCCGACTAGGACTGTATATTCCTTTCCATACAAGGCGAAGTCTGCCGAATCTAGCTATATCTCTAATCACAAGGCTAGGCCCATCCTCTATCCGAGTGGCCCATATGCTTGTCATGAGGTACCCGGGGCCCATGGCACCCACAGTAGCCCCCGAGACCTTCATAGTTGAGTCACAGCTGATGCCAAGTGCTCATCCTCCACGGTGAAGTCTTCCCGAGTGCATTGCTCCCGAGTGCTCTTTGTCTGAGTGCTGCTTCTCCCGAGTCCTGCTTCATGTCAGCTGGCAGTGAGGCTATGAAGGGCTCCATGTAGATGTTGGAATAGTGTGCGCCGAATAGGCGCACCTATTAGGTGTAGCCCCCGACTTTGTGCTTAATTGTGAAAAAAATTAAACATGAAGTCAAAGATCTTTAACCTTGTAGTCTTTCCCGAGTAGATTACTACTGGTATATGAGACTCTTCGGTATCATGTCAACCGGAATATGATTTATAGTCTTGCTGAGTAGGGAACTACTCGTATATAGGACTCTTCGACTTCATGTCAGTCGGAATGTGTGTTTATAGTCTTGCCGAGTAGGATGCTACTCGTATATGGGACTCTTCAGCGTCATGTCAGCTGGAAAGGGGGTGTTTATAGTCTTTCCCGAGTAATATACTACTCGAAAATTAGACTCGTCAGCTTCATGTCAGCTGGAAAAGGTGTTTATAGTCTTTCCCGAGTGGCGTCCTATTCGGAAGTTAGACTCTTCAGCTCGTCAGCTGGAAGAATGTTTATAGTCTTTCCCGAGTAGTGCACTACTCGAAGGTTAGACTCATCCGCGTCATGTCAGCGGGAATGAGAATTTTATAGTCTCTCCCGAGTAGTGTACTACTCGAAAGTTAGACTCATCCGCGTCATGTCAGCGGGAATGAGAATTTTATAGTCTCTCCCGAGTAGTGTACTACTCGAAAGTTAGACTCATCCGCGTCATGTCAGCGGGAATAATGCTGCTCATGGCAACTGGTGGCCACGCATGTAGGCCGAGTACCACTGTATGAAAAATAAATCCATTACGTGGTTAGGTGTACTCGAGAGAGATACCTGCATCTCCAATTTTAATGAAGACCAGCTTGTGATCCTTGTAAGGATGTATCCTCGAGACCTGGTGGATAAGACAGATACCCAAACATATATGTTTAGCAATAAGGCTCTCATGAAGCATATCTGTTTACCTCATCGGTTCCTGTGGGTAGCACCAGCGCTATAATTTCAACTCAGCCTGCGGGCGGCCCACATGGAGCATGCTACTGTAGGAACTCATGTCTTGGTGGCTATTACCAAGTAAGCCGGCCTGAACCAACCTACCCAGCATAGCTCTATAGAAGTAGCATCCATCGCATGTCAGGATGAGTATGGCGGCGTTGGTAACCGCAATCAGCCAGAGGAATCCTCGTCTGCAAGTCTTTCCAACTTATGCTCCGGATGCAGCCTGGTTGCCACAGACGCCTGAGTAGGTATATTGCAGAATCTGCTCGCTCTCCCCAGGTGTGACGCGGTGCATGGGAACCCCGGATGTGCTTTGACGACATAGGTCTTTTCTGACTTCGGTAAAGCCGGATAAGGTACCCGAACCTAGCATTAGCGTAGGATTCGGCTGGTGACCCTCAGGGGGCGTACCCTACTTAGCCGAGTAGTACACAGCCCCGACTGGCGCCGGAGGCCGGTTATTAGCTCGCATGGAGCGTAGCCGAGGAAGATGACGTCCCGACTGGCGCAAGTACTCGGTAAGTAGCCCTCATGGAGCATCCCGAGTGTATTTTGGCAGACTTGTCCAGCCCCCGAGCGTAGGAGATAGGCTCGCAGCCCTGAGTTCCTGTCACGCATATCCGGAGCTGGGCCTGCAATATAAAAATATCGGATGAGTAGCATCTGATGATGGAAATAATCACCCGAATAAAATGTATTTTACAATGTATGTAAATACGTGTTCTTCCTCTTTTTGATATTAATTTCCTCGAGTAGTTGACCCCTTACGTTTAAGCACTCTGCCCGACTAGTCATAGCCCCCTAGCGTCGGGAGTTGGCTCATGGCTCTTTCCCAGGCACGCGTTTTGGGTGACTTGAGTTCGTCTTACATGGAGCAGAGTTTCACGGATCGAGATTTATGCTACTCGAGTACTTTTGTAATCATTTAAGAGCAAAAACGGAAAAAAGTAAATGCGCAGCTTGTACACCTATTAGGTGTAAGCGGCTGTGGCACTAGCAAGGCCGAGTGAGGAGATGTTTATCAGAAAGCGACTTAGCTGTTCGGTGTTTGGGAGTGGGGATGCCATCCTCGTGTTTGAGCTTGTGAGCCCCCGAGCATGTCACTTGTTGTTCTGATAATCTTCAGTTGTTGAAGGTCGAAGGCGGTTGTGACCGACTGCCACAATGGAGCCGTCTGACTTGCGTTTGCGATTCCCAACTTTAGTCGGGACCGCGTCGTCGGTGTCGTCCCGCTTCTTCTGTCAGGGTGACTTGTTGTCATCGAGGGCCTCGGCAACAGCGTGGGCCGAGTCGGCGTACTTGTTTGCCATGTCGAATAGGGCCTTGACAGAGTTGGGAGGCTTCCGCGTGAATTTGTCGATGAACGAGGTGTCTTTGACTCCTTTTCGAAAGGCGGCGATGATGACCTCGTCCTTGATCTTCGGGATTGAGTTCCTCCTCTCAGAAAACCTCTTGATGAAGTCACGAAGAGACTCGTTCTTCCTTTGGCGCAACTGATATAGGTCGTACTCGGAAGATGGCCTCTCGTATGTTCCCTGGAAGTTGGTGATGAACCGTTCCCGGAGTTCTCCCCAAGAGCCGATTGATCGCTTTGGGAGTCCTGTTAGCCATGTCCTCGCTGAGTCGGCTAGAGCAACTGGGAGGTAGTTAGCCATGACTTTGTGATTTCCCCCAGCTGCTCGGATCGCCAGAGTGTAGACCGTGAGCCAGGACTCGGGATTGGTCTTGCCATCGTATTTGTCGATGCCTGTAGGCTTGAAACTCGACGGCCAGTCGACCTGTTGTAGCTCCTGGGTGAAGGCCGGTATGCCTTCGTCTTCATGAGGACTCCGACCCCGACTACGGCGGCGAAACCGCTCGAGGTGGAGGCCGAAATGCTCGTTCTCGTCTTCCAGTTGGCGTTGCTCGTCTTCTTCTCGTTCGCAGCGCCGAGCATTGGTGTCCTGCCGAAGATCGCGCCGCAGTCGGTCTCGGAGGTCCTGGTTGCTCCGACGGTCGCTTCGACGTTGCTGGTTGTTGTGGTTGTCGAGTGACGTCTGGCTTGACTCCACGTGCTGCCGACTAGAGCCGGCCGCTCGATGTCGCTTTGAGGTGGATGAGACTGCCGCTGGGGAAGTTGACCGACTGGTCAGTACGAGCGTGTTGCCCGACTGTTGGTGCTGCTGACATGCGGCAGCGGTAAGCATGGCTTTTATCCTTGTGATTGTCGGGGTGGCCTGGTGATCAGGCCCAAGTTGGACCGTGTCCAGTAGGGTTGCGGCGGCCACGATGTTCTGTTGTGGCGTGACGAAGACGTCGTGGTCGCCGACTTTTGTTTGGAGGGTTTGTTGCTGAGCGGTTCGCCCAGCCCTGCGTAGGCCGTTGTTGCGGGCGTGCGGGCGTCTTGCTTCTTCCTCCTGTTGTTCTCGCAGTCGGCAGGCCTCCTCCTCTTGTTGTTCGTGTAGTCGGCGTGATTCCTGAGTAGGAGTGGAGCCTTTGGATGCCATGAAGATTTCTCGTGGCGGGGAGAAGCTTGCCAAACTGCTATCCGACTTAGAGTCGAAATCCGACTGGGAGTCGTAGTCCGACTGAGAGTCGTAGTCGGAATAGTTGATGGGGGTGATTATAACTCCGACCTCCCTAGATCCGATCTCGACAGGCTCTGGGCCGTATCCGAGTCGAACTCCAGAGGATCGGGTTTGCCGCGTCGGATGTAGATTGTAGATATCCGCGGCATCTCCGAGTCCGAACGGGAAATTGACGATCTCTTCCTTTTTTGGCCCGATCTCATCCGGCTCAAAACCGAGTCCAAGTCGAACACCGAAAGAAAGAGTTGTCCCTGGACTAGGGCGTATTGGAGATCGCCGCAGCATGTCGTGAGAGATTGCTGCAGCATCGTGTAGGCCGACTGGCGCGGAGTCGGCTGGTTCCTCGGCCGGTTGGATCGGGTCCGTGTCGGCCAAGGTGGGATTGCCGAACATGTCGGCGACGAAGTCGAGGCTTCCGAATGAGATTGTATCTCCGGGAGAGAATTTGCCGCCGTCGACTCCGGTTGCTGGATCCATCGAGCTTGTAGATGTAGATCGCGCCGAATCCCCTACCTGGCGCGCCAACTGTCGATGTTTTACACCGGCAATAAATATATGGGGCTACTCGGCGGATGGAAACTTGATGGATTGCAAAGGAACACAGAGGGATTTTATACTGGTTCAGGCCCTCAATGTGAGGTAATACCCTACATCCAGTTTGTATATATTCCTTTGAGGATATACGGTGGTGGTTCTGGTGAACCAACTCAACCTGCCCTCATGGGGCGCCCTGCCTCCCCTTATATACTGGGGGACAGGGTTACAAGGTAGGAGTCCCCATCGGATTACGACTAGGAGATCTCCCCTTAGAGATATAACGCACCCGACTAGGACTGTATATTCCTTTCCATACAAGGCGAAGTCTGCCGAATCTAGCTATATCTCTAATCACAAGGCTAGGCCCATCCTCTATCCGAGTGGCCCATATGCTTGTCATGAGGTACCCGGGGCCCATGGCACCCACATTGGGGTCTTACAAACCGATAAACGGCGAAACTATTCAAAGACAGAATAATCTAAGCAAAACCCAACTTAAACAGTGGCGGCTACTGAATATATATGAGTTAGGACGTCCTAGGGTGAGGGTTTGCCCTGTGAGGGGCGCACTCCTCATGGGTTTAGCCCATGACACAATTACAAGGCCCATGGCCCAAAATAGACTCAGACTGGAAGAGATACGTGTCTTGTTTTGATGATTACGGATATCTCCTGAGGAATTTTGATGTGAAAACAAAACCATCTGAAAGTAGACTTCATAAGCTTTCCAAAAAGTACTTGTAGGCCCTGTAACTCGTTCTGGATCAAAAGTTATGGCCGTTTGAAGTTGACGCTGTCTCCCAGCCTGAAACTGAATCGGTCTCAGGAATAGGAGTTTACTTGCACTTGTTGTCTCCACTGTAATATGTGGTTTCTTGAGCTATTCTCCATGGTCTTCTCCAAGGTTTCTAATAACAATAAAATCATCACAAGAATTAAATAGCATGCCATTCATAGAAATATTTCCATGTAAGCTTAGGAATGCATTCACCTGACGATTAAGTTGACGGGCACGTGCGCGAGTAATTGGTCCTTGGATCGGTTGCACATCTTGTTCATCATGAAGAGGTTGTAAGTGTGTATCTAAAGACATGATGTCCTCATCAAGTTTCCATGAGCGACATTATTCCAGCCAACATGACACTGAAGAGTCTAACTTTCGAGTACTGCACTACTCGGGAGAGACTATAAATATTTTTTCCAGCTGACATAATGCTGAGGAGTCTAACTTCCGAGTGGGACGCCACTCGAGAAAGACTATAAACCCCCTTTTCCGGCTGACATGAAGCTGAAGACTCCCATAGACGAGTGGCATGCTACTCGGCAAGACTATAAATAATATTCCGGTTGACATGATACCGAAGAGTCTCATATACTAGTAGTATACTACACGGGAAAGACTATAAGGTTGAAGATCTTTGATTTTATATTTAATTGTTTTCACAATTAAGCACAAAGTCAGGGGCTACACCTAATAGGTGCGCCTATTCAGTGCACACTATTCATACATCTACATGAAGCCCTTCATAGCCTCGCTGCCAGCTAACATGAAGTAGGACTCGGGAAGAAGACGCACTCGGACAAAGAGTACTTGGGAGCAATGTACTCGAGCAATCTTCACCGTGGAGGATGAGCACTCGGCATCAGCTGTGACTCAACTAGGAAGGTCTCAGGGGCTACTGTGGAAGCCATGGGCACTGGGTACCTCACCACAAGCATATGGGCCACTCGGATAGAGGATGGGCCGAGTCTTGTAGTTAGAGATATAGTAGCACCCGATAGATTTTCCCTTATATAAAAAGGAATATACAATCTTAGCCAGGTAATATGTATCTCTAAGAAGGAAATCCCTTGGCCATATCCGGCTGGTATTCCTACCTTGTACCTCTGTCCCCCAGTATATAAGGGGAGGCAGGGTGTCCCACGAGGGCAGAAGACATCACGAGATCATAGATCATCAAGAGTTCATCAGAACCACCACCATAATCCTCAAAGGAATACACCATAACTGGACGTAGGATATTACCTCACATTGAGGACCTAAACTAGTATAAACCTCCTTGTGTTCCTTTGCAATCCATCGAGTTTCCCCTTGCCGAGTAGCCCTATAATCATATTGCCGGTGTAAAACATCGACATCACAGAGTGGATACGATGTGACCACCGTGACTTGATGCGACTGGAAATAGTGCACCAACTTCCGAACAATGATGAGTAGGCCATAGAGTAGCTTCTAGACCTATGGATATCTCATCTTGGAGTCGGCAAGGACCTCGCTGATGAAGTAGACTGGCCGTTGAACTTTCTGTATATGACCCGGCTCAAATCGCTCAACCACCAGCACCATGCTGACTACCTGACTGGTTGCCGCCAGATACAGCATTAATGGCTCTTGGGGCATAGGCGATGCCAACACTGGTGGTGATGTGAGAAATTTCTTGAAGTCTTCAAAGGCTTGCTGGGCTTCGGGAGTCCATTGAAAATTACCTGCTTTCTTAGTAACTTGAAGAAGGACATGCCCCGTTCGCCTAGTTGGGAGATAAATCGGCTGAGTGCTGCCATGCAGCCTGTCAGCTTCTAGACGTCCTTCTGGCTAGTTAAGGGTACCATGTTCATGATTGCGTTGATTTTCTCTAGATTGGCCTCGATGCCTCGATGTGAAACGATGAAGCCGAGTAGCTTGCCGGATGGCACACAAAAGGCGCACTTTTCTGGGTTCAACTTCATCTTGAATCTTCGAAGATTCTGGAAGGTTTCCTCGAAGTTGGCGATGAGGTCTTCTTTGGACTTTGTCTTGATCACCACGTCATTGACATATGCTTCCATGTTGTGCCCGATCTAAGTGTGAAAGCACCACTGTATTGCTCGTTGATACGTTGCTCTAGCATTTTTCAAACCGAACGGCATGGTGATGTAGCAGTATGCTCCAAACGGCGTGATGAAAGAAGTCTTCAGGTAGTCCTCCTCCTTCAGGCTGATTTGATGCTATCCTGAGTAACAATCGAGAAAGCTGAGAAGTTCGCACCCCATAGTTGAATCCACCACCTAGACTATTCTTGGTAGACCAAATGGATCTTTGGGGCACGCCTTGTTCAAGTTGGTGTAGTCAATGCACATGCGTCATTTACCATGCTTCTTCCCAACTAGGACTGGGTTTGCCAGCCAATCCGGGTGGTAGACCTCTTTGATGAACCCGGCTACGAGGAGCTTGGTTATCTCCTCCCGAATAGCATCTTTGCGGTTCTATGCGAAGCACCGTAGCCGTTGCTTGACTAGCTTGGCATCTGTATTGACATTGACGGCGTGCTCAATCACCTCCCTTGGTACCCCAGGCATGTCGGAAGGTTTCCAGGCGAAGATGTCCTTGTTTGCCTAGAGGAAGGTGACAAGCGTGTATTCCTATTTGGGGTCGAGTCCAGTCCCGACTAGAGCAGTCTTGGAGGGGTCGGAAGGGTCCAGGGGGATCTTCTTCATGTCGGAGTCCGCTAAAATTCCTAACTTTGCTGCTTTTTTTGCCGGAACTTGATCGTCCTCAACTTCTGTTGTGGCGGCTTGCCAAATGCTGTTGCGTCCGACTGCCGCTTCTTAAGATTGAGCCAACTCACAGCTCTCTTTGTCGCAGGTGAAGGCTTGCTTGACGTCGCTGTGGAGGAAGAGAACTCCTGCTGGCCCAGGCATCTTGAGCACCATGTAGATATAGTGCGGTACTGCCATGAATTTGGTGAGCACCGACTGTCTGAGTATCGCGTGGTAAGCAGTCTCGAAGTTGGTGACCTCGAAGCAGATATTTTCTATGTAGAAGTTATCCCGTTTGCCGAAGGTGATCGGCAAAGTTATCTGCCTGAGGGGTGTTGAAGACAGGCCAGGAATTATCCCGTGGAAGGGCGCCGTACTCGGCCATAGTTCTGAATGAGGGATTTTCATCTCATCGAGGGTCTTCGTGAAGAGGGTGTTGAGTGCACTGCCTCCATCTATGAGAACCTTCTTCAACTTGATATTTTGGATGACCGGGTCCAGGAAAAGTGGATAGCGTCCCAAGTGTGAAACCCGATCTAGATGGTCTGCGCGATCAAATGTGATGGGCGTTTCTGACCAATGCAGATATTGGGGGGTGTCTGCTGTAGAGACCGAGTTGATGTCATGTGCTGTTGTTAACGCCAAAATTTGGTACGATTCGCGTCGGACTTGGTTAAGGAAAGAAGTGATATCAGCCGTTGGGAGCTAATCCAGAAGAAGCCAGATTCGGGAAGGAATCGTGAAGACCACGCTATGGCAGTTAATTATCTTATCTATTAGATAGTTTTATCTTTTAGGAAACCTGATCTCTTGTCCGATCAGGTCTGTTAGTTTTCCATTTCTAGTTAGGAAAGTCTTGTTACGTGTCCTATAAGGACTCTTGTAACTCGGGGTATATATACGTATGCCCGGGGACCTTGTAAACTATCTCTCGATCAATCAAATTCGGCGCATCGCCACCCTTTACCAACGGGTTCTTGCTTCTCGAGCGGGGCTGCATCGGTTAGGTCCGAACTCCTGCGAGAGGGTAAGTCTCGTTACCCCGACTACCAATCGGCTAGGACTTTCTCGGTTAGGTCCGATATTCTAGTCGGTATATGGTAGTCGGCTTACCACGGTGTATCGGATCTGTCTACGGCTGCATCGGTTCGGTCCGACCTCTTAGGCTGGTCAGGTATATCACATCACGCGTGCATAGTTTTTATCAGTTTATCGGGAGTAGTTTATCATCAGTTTGTGCTGCATCGGTTGGGTCTGACCTACTAAACTGCTAGCGATAAATTATTCCTGTTAGGCTGATATCCTCTGTGCAAGCGTCTTATCGGAATGTATAGCCGGTAAGTTATTTTCATCACAGTTGCATTAGATCTATCGGTTTGTTGAGGTTCCTTTACTATTATCGATCTGTGCTGCATCAGTTAGGTTTGAACTACTAGATCGATAATAATAGATTTATCCTTGTCGAGCCGATCGGTGTGTATGCGACGTTCTATCGGAGTGCTTAGCTGATAGGTTATCTTCTTATAAAGCCGACTGTATTATCTTTACTATTTTGGTCATCTATTTTATCATCGGTTCTCTAACCGATGCACATGTGTTTCCTCGGCAGTCGGCTAGCTCACTATTCTGCCTATCTATTTTATCATCGGCTTCTAGCCGATGCACATGTTATACTGACATCTTGTCTATTTGCTCATAGCGCTATCGGTTTCATAGCCGATACACAGGTGCCATCGGCCATCGGCTACAAGGAGCCACATCAGCCCGTATCGGCCGATAGCCGATGTGCAATTGCTGCTGATCCGGGCGCGAGCACAAACGAGGACCCGGGAGCACGAGTACAGGCGAGGGCCCGGGCACGAGCATAGCGGCATCGGCTGGAAGGAATCCGTGTCGGCTTACTGGCCGATTGGATCAGTAATCAAATTTCTTCATCTCCTTGTCAATTGTGGGGTCAAATTGACTGGCACGCCTACGAACCACAAATATTTTAGGACCTGCACTGGAGCTAAGCAGATCTCCCAGGCCTTCGTATGTTCAATCGCATCAAACCAGATCATCAACAAGCTTCTTGGCACACCCGGTGGTTTTTGGTGCGAACAGCTGTTAGCTTGTGCTTCCTCTTGGACTCGTATGCAGACGGCCCTCCGAAGATATGGTTGAGCTCAGCCTGGGGATCTTGATAATCGCTGGCTACGCCTGGATTTGGCTTGTCTTTGTCCTTGTCGGCGCCAGATGTTGAAGCTTGCTCGGAGGCAAACTTCTTGAGCATGAAGCAGTCTTTGGCTGCGTGTTTACCCTTGGGATGAAAGGGGCAAGGCCCGTTCATCACCTTTTGGTACTCGTTGTTCCTTGGGGGTCACGACCGAATCCACTCCACGTTGGCCACCACGTTTTTCGACTTCTGCTTGCGGCTGCAAGATTTGTTCTGCGCTGGCTCGTTGTCGGCTTTTGCCTTTTGGTCCTTCTGCTGAGACTCTTTCTTTTCATCGAGGGCCTCAGCGACCGCCTCGGCCGAGTCGGCATACTTATTCGCCATATCGAAGAGATACCTAAGAGAGGCTGGAGGTTTCTGAGTGAACTTGGTGATGAACGGGGCATCTTTGACTCCCTTGCGGAAGGCGGCGATGACAACCTCGTCCTTGATCATTGGGATCAAGTTGTGCTTCTCAGAAAACCTTTTAATGAACTCACGAAGCGACTCATTCTTCCTCTGGTGCAGCTGGTAGAGATCATGCTCGGAAGACGGTCTTTTGTAAGTCCCCTGGAAATTGGCTATGAAGCGTTCCCGGAGTTCCCCTAAGAGCCGATTGATTGTTTTGGGAGCCCTGTTAGCCATGTCCTCATCGAGTCGGCTAGGGCAACCGGGAGGTAGTTAGCCATGGCTTTGTGGTCACCTCCGGCATCTCAGATTGTCAGAGTGTATACGGTGAGCTAGGACTCGAGATTGGTCTTGCCGTCGTATTTTTCGATTCCCGTAGGCTTGAAGCTCGATGGCCAGTCGACCTCTTGTAGCTCCTGGGTGAAGGCGGGTATGCCTTCATTTGCATGAGGGCTGCAGCTCCGACCATGGCGGTGGAACCGCTCGTGGTGGAGGCCGAAGCGCTCATTCTCGTCCTCCAGTCAGCGGCGCTCGTCCTCTTTACATTGGTGGCACCGAACGTTGATGTCTTGGTGGAGATCGCGTTGCAAACGGCCTCGGAGGTCTTGATTGAACCGGTGATCGTTCTGGGGACGCCGTCGATTGTTGTTGTTAGGGTTACCGAGAGATGTTTGGCGTAAATCCACGTGCGGTTGACTTGAGCCGGCCATCCGGCGTTGTGTTGATGCAGACGAGACCGCCGTTGGGGAACCCGACCGGTTGGTCGGTATATGGGTGTCGCCCGACTGCTGGTGTTGCTAGCAAGCCGCAGCTGTGATCATGGCTTTGATTCTTGCTATAGTCGGGGTGGCCCGATGATCAGGCCCAAACTAGAACGTGTCTAGTAAGGTTGCAGCGGCCATGATGTTCTGTTGTGGCATGACGAAGACGTCATGGTCGCCGACTCTGGTTTGGAGGATTTGTTGCTGAGTGGTTCACCCTGCCCTGCGTAGCTCGTCGTTGCGAGCCTCGCGTTTGCCCTCCTCTTGTTGTCACAGTCGGTGGGCCTCCTCTTCTTGCTGCTCTTGTACTCGGCGCACCTCCTGTGGAGGGGTTGAAGCCATGAAGATTTCTCGGTGCAGAAGGAAGCTTGCCAGACTTGTGTCTGAACTAGTGTTCAAACTGTTGTCCGACTTGGAGTCGGAATCTGAGTAGTTCATTGGGGTGATGATGACTTCGACCTCCCTAGATCCAATCTCGAACTGCTCTGGGCCATGTCCGAACTAAACCATAGAGGATTGGGTCTGCCGCGTGGGATGTAGATTGTAGGTGTCTGCGGCATCGCCGAGTCTACACGGGAGATTGACGATCTCGCCCCTTCCTAGCCGGACTCCGGCCAGCTCAAGGCCGAGTCCGAGTCGAACGCCGAAGGGGAGAGTTGTCCTGAGACCCAGGCAAGTGGAAGATCGCCGCAGCAAGTCGACGAGGGTTGCTGCAGCGTCGTGTGGGCCGACTGGCGCAGACTCGGCTGGTTTCCTGGAGGATTAGATCGAGTCCGAGTTGGCCAAGGTGAGGTTGCCGAACTTGTTGGCGACGAAGTCGAGGCTTCCAAACGTGATCGTATCTCCGGGGGAGAATTTGCTGCCGTCGACTCTGGTTGTCGAATCCATCGAGCTTGTTGAGGTTGATCTCGCTGAAGCCCCTACCTGGTACGCCAACTGTCGATGTTTTACACCGGCAATAAGAATATAGGGCTACTCGTCAGATCGAAACTCGGTGGACTGCAAAGGAACACAGGGAGTTTATACTGGTTCAGGCCCTCGAGGTGAGGTAATACCCTATGTCCAGTTGTGGTGTATTTCCTTTGAGGATGTATGATTGCTCATGCCCTCAAGGGGCACCCTGCCTCCCCTTATATACTGGGGGATGTGGTTACAAAGTAGGAGTCCCAGCCGGACTACGGCCAAGGGATCTCCTCTTAGAGATATAGCCTGCCCGACTAGGACTGTATATTCCTTATCGTACAAGACTAAGTCTGCCGAGCTCTATCATATCTCTAATTACAAGGCTAGGCCCATCCTCTGTCCGAGTGGCCCATATGCTTGTCATGAGGTACCCAGGGCCCATGGCCTCCACAGAACTACAAGGTGTCCAGCAATGTGGCAGTGGCCACGACGTTCTGCTGTGGGGTCACAAAGATGTCATGGTCACCTACTCGGATTTGGAGGATCTCTTGTTGAGTAGTCCGCCTAGCCTTGCATAGAGTGTCATTGCGAGCATAGCGCTTGGCTTGCAGGCATCGTGTGTCTTCCTCCTATTGCTCACGTAGTCAGTGAGCCTTCTCCCCTTGCTGGTTGAGTAGTCGGCGTGTATCTTGTGTAGGAGTTGAGCCCTTGGATGCCATGAACACTTTGCACGGTGGGGAAAAGCTTACCGAACTGCTGTCTGACTGTGAGTTGGAGTCGGAGTAGTTTAGGGGCGTGATTACAACTCCAACCTCCCTAGATCGGATCTCGAGTGGCTCAGGGCCGTATCCGAGTTGAATTCCAGGGGATTGGAGCTGCCGCATCGGAGTAAGATTGAAATTGTTCACGGCATTGCTGAGTCCAAACAGGAGATTAACGATCTCTTCCTCCCTTAGCCCAACCTTGGCCAGCTCAAGGCCGAGTCTGAGTCAAACACCGAAAGAAAGAGTTGTCCCTAGACTCGTGGATCTTAGGGATCGCCATAGCATGTTGCTGACGATAGCCATTGCATTGAGTAGGCCGACTGGCGCGAAGTTGGCTTGGTTTCTGGCTGACTGGGTCGAATCCGAGCAGGTCAGAGTGAGGTCGCTGAACTTGTCGGTGATGAAGTCAAGGCTCCCGAAGCTGATTGTTTGCCCGGGGAAGAACTTGACGCTGTCAACTTTGGTGATTGGATCCATCAGACTTGTTGAAGATGATCTCCACAAAGCCACTACCTGGCGTGCCAACTATCGATACTTTTTAATCGGCAATAATAATATGGGACTACTCGTGAGACCTAAACTTGATGGATTGCAAAGGAACATGAAACAATTTATCCTGGTTCAGGCCCTCGAGGTGAGGTAATACCCTACTTCCAGTTGTAGTGTATTGCCTTTGAGGTTTCCCTGGTGAGATTCTGGTGCTTTCTCTAGTGAGAGCGTTCTGCCATAGGGGGCTCCTTGCCTTCCCTTATATACTGAGGAGGTAAGATTACATGATAGGAATCCCAGTCGGACTTGACCAAGTGATTTCCTTCTAAGAATACAATGTACTCGACTAGGACTATATCCTTTTCCTTATCATACAAGGTAATATGCATCGAGTCCTGTTGTATCCCTAATTACAGGATTAGGCCCATCCTCTATCCAAGTGGCCACAAAGCTCCTCATGATGTACCCAGAGCTCATGGCCTCCACAATTGGCTTGATGATGTTGATCTTGATGAATCCCCTACCTGGCATGCCAACTATCGATGTTTTATATCCGCTCTATTGATTGTAGGGCTACTCATCGGACTGAAACTCGATGGACTTCGAAAGACAAGATGGTTTATACTAGTTCAGGCCCTTGGGGTAAGGTAATACCCTACTTCTAGTTGTTGTGTGTTGCTTTCGCTTTATTCTCTGGTGAGATTCTGCATGCCCCTGGTGCTTCTTGCCTCACCTTATATACTGAGGAGGAAAGGTTACAAGGTAGTAATCCTAGTCTGACCCAACCAAGGAATTTTCCTCTCAGAGCATAGAGCAACTAGCTAGGACTATATCCCTTTTCTTGTCATGCAAGGTTACATGAAGCCAAGTTCTATTATATCCCTAATTACATGGGCCGGCCCACCCTCTATCTGAGTGGCCGTATTTGCCTTCCTTGAGGTATCCAGGGCCCATGGCCTCCACACTACCTTCTGCAAGGGAGTCAGAGATACGCCGTTCATCGCCAAGTTCACTCGAAAGCAGCCCAAATTTGTCAAAGCTCTCTTCGAGATGGCCAACAAGTACGCCGACTCGACCGACGCCATTGCTGAGGCACTCGAGGACAAGCCCCGAGAAAAGGAACGACACGAGATGGACTACGCGGCACCATCCAAGCCTAGGGACCACAAGCGAAAATCTGAGGGCCTCATCGCAGCAGTCGATCGCATCCGTCCTTCACCTCCTAGAATTGAAGCTTATCAGAATGACAAGTGACAAGCTCAGGGGCTCAAAAGCTAAAATGCAAGGATGGCACCCCCATTCCCAACTCATGGAACACTGAACAGCTAAGTCGCTTTCTGATTAATATTTTCTCCTTTATATGATATTCTCATCCAAATGGGACTGGAGAAAACTCATTTCCCTATGGTTTGACTCGGATACGGTTTAGTGCCAGTCGGGATCGGATCTAGGGGGGATGAGATCATCAATTCCTCACTCGGTCTCGTCAAAACCACAACCGCTTACACCTAATAGGTGCACATGTTGCACTTTCTGTTTTTGCTCTTAGTGGTTGCAAAAGTACTCAAGTAGCAGAAATTCCGATCAGTGAAGCTTTGCTCCATGAAAGACGAACTCAAGTCACCCAAAACGCGTGTCTGGGAAAGAGCCATGAGTCAACTACGGCGCTCGAGGGGCTATGATCAGTTGGGCAAAGTGTTTAAGCGTAAGGGGTCAACTACTCAAGGAAATTAAAATCAGTAAGAGGAGGAACACATATTTACATCTATTGTAAAATACATCAATTTTCTTCGAGTGATTGTTTTCTTCATCAGATACGCGTAACAAGAACTCATGGCTATGAGCCAATCTCCTACGCTCGGGGGCTGGACAAGTATTCCATGACACACTTGGAGTGGGACGCCTCAAGATCACTCAGAATGCTCCATGAGGGCTTCTAACTGAGTAATCGTGCTAGTCGGGACACAGATGTCACCTTTACCTTGATATGCTCCATGTGGGCCAACAATCAACCTCCGGCATCAGTCAGGGCTCAAGTATCAGTTTGCTAGGTTGGGTACACCTCATGAGGGTCACTGGCTGAATCTTACGCTAATGCGAGGTTTGGGTACCTTATTTGGCCACAACTCTGCTTGGTAGGTTATGCCCCATGAGGGTCGGTAGCTGAATCCTATGCTATTGTGTGGTTCGGGTACCTTATTCGGCTACAATTTTGCCAGGTTGGGTACACTCCAAGAGGGTCGCTAGCCGAATCCTACACTATTGCAGCATTCGGGTACATATTTGGCCAAAATAAAGGAAGAAGTCACTATTGGAGCTCTCAGTTCAAGGTTGCACCAAATCCACAACCTATGGAGGTGCTCATTATTTTTCAAGACTGGAGAATTCCAATAATTTGATTCCTACTGGAAGACGACCTCCCTAAAGATCGCAACGAAGCTGAGCAAGTCAAGCGACGGAGCAAAAGCTTTATTGTAGTCGGAGAAGACCTATATTGTCAAAGCACATACGAAGTTCTCATGCATTGCCTCACACCTCAGGAGGGCAAGAAGATCCTGCAATCTATCCACTCAGGCATCTGTGGTAACCATGATGCATATAGAACGTTAGTCAGAAAGGCTAGTAGACAAAGATTTTTCCGGCCGACTGCAGTTACTGACGTTGAAGCACTCATCCGGTCATGCAAGGGATGTTAATTTTTCACTTGGCAAACTCACCTACCAGCACAAGAGTTGCAGACTATCCCAATCTTGTGGTTCTTTGCAGTTTGGGGGCTCAACATGGTCGGACTGTTCAAGAAGGCACTAGGAGGGTTTAAACATCTGTTTGTTGGGGTAGATAAGTTCATAAAGTGGATTGAGGCTAGACACATTATTACCTGTGGAGGCCATGGGCCCCGAGTACCTCATGGAAGGCAATATGGCCATTCGGATAGAGGGTGGGCCTTCTATGTAATTAGGGATATAGTAGAACTCAGTTTATGTGACATTGCATGACAAGGAAAGGGTATGATCCTAGCCAGTTACGTTGTGTTCTCAGAGGGAAATCCCTGGATGAGTCCGATTAGGATTCCTACCATGTAACTTTGCCTCCTCAATATATAAGGAGAGGCAAGGAGCCCCCTAGGGCAAGACATCACAATTTCACTAGAAAAACCTCCAAGGCAATACACAACAGCTAGAAGTAGGGTATTACCTCACCTTGAGGGCCTGAACCAGGATAATCTTTTGTGTCTCTTTGCATCCATCAAGTTTAGGTCTTACGAATAGCCCCATAATCAATACAGCCGATACAAAACATCGATAGTTGGTGCGACAGTTAGGGGCGTCGTCAAGATCATCGTCATGGATCTCATCACCTAAGTCGACGGCATCAAGTTCATTCCTGGACAAGCCATCAGCTTCAGGAGCCTCAACTTCATCGTTGACAATCTCGGCAACCTCATCCTGTCCAACTCAGTATTGACCCAATCGGCTAGGGACTAGGCTGACCAAGTGCCAGTCGATTTACTCAACACTACAGCAATCTTTGGCGACTTGCTGTGGTGATACCCAAGATAGATGAGTTCAGGGACAACTCTCTTTCCCGGTGCTCGACTTGGATACTGCTCTATGCCGGTCAAGATCGGGACTGGGGAAGACGAGATCGTTAGTCTCCCATATGGACTTGACAACGCCGCAGCCGACTTCAATTCCAATCCAGCGCAGCAAACTCAATCCTCAGGACTTCGACCCGGATACGGCCTAGAGCCGCTCAGGATCATATCTAGGGAGGTTGGGGAAATCCTTACACCCATAGACTACTCCGAGTCCAACTCCAAGTCGGATAGCAGTTTGGGGAGCTTCTCCCCACCACACGAAGTCCTCATGGTGTCGAAGGGGTCAACTCCAATACAAGATGCGTGCTGATTACACAACCAACAAGAGGAGGAGGCTCGCCGACTACATGAGCAACAGGAGTGTGGAGGCCATGGGCCCTGGGTACCTCAAGGTAGGCAATTACGGCCACTCGGACAAAGGGTGGGCTAGTCCCTACAATTGGAGATAGAGTAGGACTCGGCTTTGTCGATGTTTTGTATCGGTAATAAATATATAGGGCTACTCGTGAGACCTAAACTTGATGGATTGCAAAGGAACATGAATGATTTATACTGTTTCAGGCCCTCGAGATGAGGTAATACCCTACATCCAGTTGTGGTGTAGCCTTTGAGGTTGTATGATTCTGATCTTGGTGATCTTGCCCTCAGGGGGCGCCCTGCCTCCCCTTATATACCGGAGGACAGGGTTATAGAGTAGGAATCCTAGTCAGACTCCGACCAAGGGATTTCCTTCTAGGAATACAACGTTCCCGACTAGGAGTATATCCTACCCTTGTCGTACAAGGTTCTGTATGCTGAGTGCTATTGTATCCCTAATTACAAGGTTAGACCTATCCTCTGTCCGAGTGGCCCAAATGCTTCTCATGAGGTACCCGGGGCCCATGGCACCGACAGCAGCCCCTGAGACCTTCATAGTTGAGTCACAGCTGATGCCAAGTGCTCATCCTCCACGGTGAAGAATTCTTGAGGGCATTGCTCCTGAGTACTCTTTGTCCGAGTGCATCTTCTCCCAAGTGCTGCTTCATGTTAGCTAGCAACGAGGCTATAAAGGACTTCATAGAAAAATATGAATAGCGTGTGCTGAATAGGCGCACCTATTAGATGTAGCCCCCGACTTTGTGCTTAATTATAAAATAATTAAACATACAGTCAAAGATCTTTAACCTTGTAGTCTTTCTCGAGTAGTATACTACACGGTATGTAGACTCTTCAGCATCATGTCAGCTGGAATAATTTTTTGCTCATGGCAATTGGTGGCTAAGCATGTAAGCTGAGTACCACTTTATGGATTTTAACCCAATATGTGGTCAGGTGTACTTGAGAGATACCTGCATCCCCAATTTTAATGGAGACCAGCTGTCGATCCTTATAATGATGTATCCTCAATACCTAGTAAATAATCAAGATATCCAAATGTATACACCCGGCTGTAGGCTTAGCGTGAAGCGTATCTGATTATTTAATCGATTCTTGTAAAATAGCACCTGCATCACGATTTTAACACAACCAGCGGGCAACCCAATAGGGCATGCTATTTAAGAACTCATATCTTTTGGCCTACTACCAAATAAGCCAGCCTAAACTGAACTACCCAACTCAGCCCTATAAAATTGGCATCCCTCGCATGTCAGGATGAGTACTTCAGCATCGGTAACCGCAATCAGCCAGAAGAATCCTTGTCTGCAAGTCTTTCCGACTTACGTTCTGGATGCAGTATGGTTGCCACAGATGCCCAAGTAGGTATATTGCAAGATCTGCTTGCCCTCCTCAAGTCTGACGTAGTGCATGAGAACTCCAGATGCACTTCAACGATATAGGTCTTCTCTAACTATGATAAAGGTTTTGCTCCGTCACTTGATTTACTCGGCTTCGTTGTAATCTTTAGGAAGTTTGTCTTCTAGTGAAAATCAAACGATTGGAGTCTCCCAGTTTTGAAAAATAATGAGCACCTCCGTAGATTTCGGTTTGATGCTGCTCCCGACTGAAAGCTCCAGTAGTGGCTTGTTGCCATGTTTTTGCCAGATGGGTACCCGAATGCTGCGCTAGCACAAGATTCGGCTAGCGACCCTCTTGGGGCATACCCAACCTGACAAAATTATAGCCAAATAAGGTACCCAAACCGCACATTAGCATAGGATTCAGCTAGCAACCCTCGTGGGACATACCCTACCCAATAGAGTTATGGCCAAATAAGGTACCCGAACCTTACATCAGTATAGGATTCGGCTGGCGACCCTCATGGGGCATACCCTACCCAGCGGAGTGGTACCCGATCTCCGACTAGTGCCGGAGGTTGGTTATTAGCTGAATAAGGTACCCAAACCGCACATTAGCATAGGATTTGGCTGGTGACCCTCATGGGGCGTACCTTACTCAGCAGAGTTGTGACCCAATAAGGTACCCGAACCTAGCATTAGCATAGGATTCGGCTGGCGATCCTCATGGGGCGTACCCTACCCAGCCAAGTGGTACCCGAGGCTCGACTAGTGTTGGAGGTTGGTTATTAGCCCACATGGAGCCTACCAAAGTAAAGGTGACATTCGAGTCCCAACTGGCGCGAGTACTCGGACAATAGCCCTCGTGGAGCATTCCAAGTAATTCTTGAAGCGTCGCACTCCAAGTGTATCATGGCAAACTAGTCCAGCCCCCAAGCGTAGGTGATAGGCTCGTACCCCTGAGTTCCTATTATGCGTATCCGGAACTGGCCCTGCATTATAAACATATCGGATGAATAGCATCTGATGAAGAAAACAATCACCCGCAGAAAATTGATCTATTTTACAATAGATGTAAATATGTGTTCCTCCTCTTATTGATATTAATTTCCCCGAGTAGTTGACCCCTTACGTTTAAGCACTCTACCCGACTAGTCATAGCCCCCTAGTGTCAGGAGTCGGCTCATGGCTCTTTCCCAGACACGCATTTTGGGTGACTTGAGTTCGTCTTTCATGGAGCAAAGCTTCACGGAACGGAATTTATGCTACTCGAGTACTTTTGCAATCATTAAGAGCAAAAATAGAAAATGCGCAGTATGTACACCTATTAGGTGTAAGCGGCTGTGGCATTGGCGAGGCCAAGTGAGGAATTGACGATCTCATCCCCCAAGATCCGATCCCGACTAGCACTAAGCCGTATGCGAGTCAAACCATAGGGAAGTGAGTTGCCTCTTGGCCCATTTAGATGAGAATATCATATAAAGGAGAAAATATTTATCAGAAATCAACTTAGCTATTCGATATTGCACAAGTTGGGAGTGGGGATGCCATCCTTGCATTTGAGCTTTTGAGCCCCCGAGCATGTCACCTTTCATTCTGATAATCTTTATTTCTAGGAGGTCGAAGATAGTTGTTACCGACTGCCACAATGAAGTTATCTGATTTGCGTTTGCAGTTCCCGGCATTAGTCGGGGCCGCGTCATCGGTGTCCTTCCGCTCTTTCTGTCGGGGTGCCTTTTTTGTCATCAAGGGCCTCAGCAACAGCGTCGGCCGAGTTGGCGTATTTGTTTGCCATGTCGAACAAAGCCTTGACAGAGTTGGGAGGCTTCCGAGTGAATTTAGAGATGAACGGGGTGTCTTTTACTTCATTTCGAAAGACAGCGATGACGACCTCGTCCTTGATCATTGGGATTGAATTCCTCTTCTCAGAAAACTTCTTGATGAAATCATGAAGAGACTCATTCTTTCTTTGATGGAATTGACACAGATCGTACTCGGAAGATGGCCTCTCCTACATTCCTTGGAAATTAGCGATGAAACATTCCTAGAGTTCTCCCCAGGAGCCGATTGATCTCTTAGGAAGTCCAGTTAACCATGTCCTTGCCGAGTGGGCTATAGCAACTGGGAGGTAGTTAGCCATGGCCTTGTGATCTCCTCCAGCTGCTCGGATCGCCAGAGTGTAAACTATGAGCTAGAACACGGGGTTGGTCTTCCTGTCGGATTTTTCAATTCCAATCGGCTTGAAGCCTAACGGCCAGTCAACTTGTTGTAGCTCATGGGTGAAGGCCGGTACACCTTCATCTATGTGAGGACTCCGACCCTGACTATGGTAGTGAAACCGCTCATGGTCTAGCCTCACGCAGATCGTCGTTGCGGGCATCGCGCTCGGCCTATTGTTCTCATAGTCGGCTGGATTTCTCCTCTTATTGTTCTCGTAGTTGGCATGCCTCCTGAGTGGGAGTTGAACCCTTGGATATCATAAAGACTTCATGTGGCGGAGAGAAGCTTGCCGAACTGCTATCCGACTGAGAGTCAGAGTCAGAATCAGTGTAGTTGATGGGGGTGATTACAACTCTGACTTCCCTAGATCCGATCTCGAGTGGCTCTGGGCCATATCCGAGTTGAACACTAGGGGATAGGGTTTTCCATGTCAGATGCTGATTGAAGTTATCTGCGGCATTGCAGAGTCTGAATGGGAGATTGATGATCTCCTCTCCTAGCCCGATCTCGGCCGGCAACCTCCCGTTCGGACTCGGCAATGCTACGGATAACTTCAATCAACATCTTGTGCGGCAGACCTGATCCCCTAGAGTTCAACTCGGATACGACCTAGAGCCACTCAAGATTGGATCTAGGGAGATTGGAGTCGTAATTACCCCCTCAACTACTCTGACTCCGACTCTCAGTCGGACAGCAGTTCGGCAAACTTTTCTCCACCACGCGAAATCTTCATGGCGTCCAAGGGCTCAACTCCCACTCAAGATGCACGCCGACTACGCGATCAGCAAGAGGAGGAGGCTTGCTAACAGCATGAACAACAGGCAAAAGAAGCACGATGTCTACAAGCTGAGCGCGACGCACGTAATGACAATCTACGCAAGGTTGGGCGCACTACTCAATAGGAGATCCTCCAAACACGAGTCGGCGACCATGACGTCTATGTGACCACACAACAAAATGTCGTGGCTGCTGCCACCTTATTGGACACTCTGCAGTTCGAGCCAAATCACTAGGCCACCCCGATGATTGCAAGGATCAAGGCCATGATTACCGCTGCAGCATGCCAGCAACAGTAACAGTCGGTAGACACACTCATACCGTCCAACAAGACGGCTTCTGATGCGGCGATCTCATCCACCTCATCACGACGTCAGGTGGCTAGCTCCAGTCAGCCATGCTCGGAGTCGCGCCATACGTCACTCAGCAATCAAAAAGATGACCGATGGCAGCAACAACAGGATGACCGTTGTGATAACCCGGATGCCTGGGGTCAACTATGGTGTGATCTCCGGCAACACATCAACGCCCGACGACGGGAATGCAAGGAAGATGAGCGCCGCCGACTAGAGGACGAGAACGAGATCTTCGGCCTCCACCATGTGTGGTTTCATCACCATAGTTGGAGTCAGAGCCCTCACCTGGACGACGAAGTACCGGTGTTCACCCATGAGCTACAATAAGTTGACTGGCCATCTGGCTTCAAGCCGACTGGAATTGAAAAATACGATGGGAAGACCAATCCCGAGTCCTGGCTCACAGTTTACACTCTGGCGATCCGCGTAGCCGGAGGTGACCACAAAGCCATGGCTAACTACCTCCCGGTCGCCCTAGCCGACTCAGCGAGGACATGGCTTATAGGACTTCCCAGGCGGTCAATCGGCTCCTGGGGAGAACTCCAAGAACGCTTCATTGCAAATTTCCAAGGAACATATGAGAGGCCTTCTTCCAAGTACGACTTATATCAATGCCATCAAAGGAAGAATGAGTCTCTGTGTGATTTCATCAAGAGGTTTTCTAAGAAGAGGAACTCAATCCCAACGATCAAGGACGAGGTCGTCATCACCGCCTTCCACAAGGGAGTTAAGGACACCACGTTCATCGCCAAGTTCACTCGGAAGCCTCCGACTTCTGTTAAAGCTCTATTTGACATGGCCAACAAATATGTTGATTCGGCTACTGCGATCGCTGAGGCCCTGGATGACAAGAAGGAGTCCCGACAGAAGGACAAGAAAGACACAGACAACACAGCCCCGACTAAGTCCGGCAACCGCAAGTCGGATAACGTCGTGGTAGCTGTGGAGTGCAATCGGCCGCAAACCTCAAGGACGGACGACTACCAGAAAGTCATGAATAGGCCATGCCCTTTCCACCCAAAGGGGAAGAACGCAGCAAAGAACTGCTTCATGCTCAAGATGTTTGCTTCGGAGCAAACATCAGTATCTAGTGTTGTCAAAGACAAGGACAAGCCAGATTCGGTCCCAGTCGGTGACTACCAAGATCCCTAGGCTGAGCTCAATCACAACTTTCGAGGGTCATCTGCATACGAGTCCAAAAGAAAACAAGAGCTAACAACTCGAGAAGTCAACTTAGTCTCAACAGATGCCCCCCAATACCTGCACCGGTCAGAGATGGCAATCATATTTGACCGCGTATATCAACCCGACCGAGTTACGCATCCAGGGCATTATCCACTCGTCCTAGATCCGGTCATCAGGAGTATCAAGCTGAGGAAGGTTCTCATCGATGGAGGAAGCGCTCTCAACATATTGTTCGCCAAAACGCTCAACGAGATGAAGATCCCTCGATCCGAGCTATGGCTGAGTATTGCTCCCTTCCACGGGGTAATCCCCGACCTCTGTTCCACTCTACTTGGACAAATCACTCTGCCAGTTACTTTTGGCACGCGGGAGAATTTCTATACTGAGAACATCTGCTTCGAGGTTGCCGATTTTGAGACCACGTACCACGCCATAATCGGACCACCAGCATTAGCCAAGTTCATGGCGGTACCCCATTACACATACATGGTGCTTAAGATGCCATGACCAGCAGGAGTACTTTCCTTGCACAGTGATGTTAAGCAAGCCTTCACTTGGGACATGGAGAGCTACGAGTTGGCCCAGTCTCAAGAGGCAATAGTCAGACGAGACAATATCCGACTAACTACAACACCCGCATTCGAGGAAGATAATGTTCTGGCAAGGAAAGCAACAAAGTTAGGAATTTTGGCAGATTCAGAGACGAAGAAGATCCCCTAGACCCTTCCAATCCCACCAAGACTGCACTTGTCGGGACCGGACTCGACCCCAAATAGGAAGACGCGCTCGTCACCTTCTTCCAGGCGAACAGGGATATATTTTCTTGGAAACCTTTCGACATGCCTGGTGTACCATGGTAGGTGATCGAGCATTCCCTCAACGTCAAGCCGGATGCCAAACCAGTCAAACAATGAGTACGGCGCTTCGCACAAGACCGCAAAGATGCTATTCAGGAGGAGATAACCAAACTCCTTGCAGCCGGGTTCATCAAAGAGATCTATCATCTGAATTGGCTGGCAAACCCAGTCCTGGTCCGGAAGAAGAACGGTAAATAGTGCATGTGCGTTGACTATATCGACTTAAACAAGGCATGCCCTAATGATCCATTTGGTCTACCCAGGCTAGATCAGGTGGTCGACTCCACGACGGGGTGCGAGTTGCTTAGTTTTCTCGACTGTTACTCGAGATATCATCAAATCAGCCTAAAGGAGGAGGACTGCCTAAAGACTTCTTTTATCATGCCATTCGGTGCATACTGCTATGTCACTATTGATGCGGATTACCCTGCCAACACCATTGCTACACCAAGTAACCATTAGCCATCACCATGTAAACCATCAAATGAAGAGGTTATGCCAACCCAGGAGTCAGCTAAGGAGGAGAAAGGACCTATTACACCATTCCAAGGACTAATTACACGCAGCCGAGCAAAGAAACTACATCAAGAGGTGAACTCGCTCCTAGCTGAAACTTATTTCGATATTGACGAGAATTATATACTACCAAAATCTCGTACTTTGCTCTTGCATAGGTTCACACATAAAGAGGAAATGTTGGACGAGAATGATGAGCTCAGTGATCAAGTAGAAGATGGATTACACGAAGACGATGACCGACTACGTCATGCTGATTTTGGAGTCCACTGTATGCTGACATCTACTTCAACTTCCAAGTGATGTGTGACTCAACCTATCACGTTCCAGTAGACATAATACACATAGTTGGAAAGATAATCAAGTCAACTTTCACCTCCAACAAACGGCTCATCGTTTTGAATTCCCAATAAAGAGTAATGACCAAATTACTAAAGGCTGCGCAGAAGCCAAACAGACGCGCGAATTTCCACAGGAATTCATTTCGTGGTGACCTTTTAGCTACCTTATCTCTAAAATCTCCATGGCCATTTCATGCCCAACTAGGAGGGTTGTTCCTAGTATAAAACTCCCTGTGTTCTATCACTTTTGGACAGATTTGGATGAATCAATGTCAATGTTTTACACTAGCAATATAACTATAGGGCTACTCAGCAAGGGGAAACTCGGTGGATTGCAGAGGAACGCAAAGAGATTTTATACTAGTTCAGGCCCTCGATGTGAGGTAATACCCTATGTCTAGTTGTGGTGTTATTCCTCTGAGGAGTTATGTCGATCAATGATCTTTTATGTTGTTTTGCCCTCAAGGGGCGCCCTACGTCCCCTTATATATTGGGGAACAGGGGTACAGGGTAGGAATCCCCACCGGATATGGCCAAGAGATTTGCTTCTTAGAGATATATCTTACCCGGCTAAGATTGTATGTTCCTTTCTGCACAAGGCAAAACCTACCGGGTGCTATTATATCTCTAACTACAAGACTCGGCCCATCCTCTATCCGAGTGGCCCATATGCTTGTGATGAGGTACCTGGGGCCCATGGCCTCCACAGTAGCCCCTGAGACCTTCATAGTTGAGTCACAGTTGATGCCGAGTGCTCGTCCTCCACGGTGAAGATTGCCCGAGTGCATCGCTCCCGAGTACTCTTTGTCCGAGTGTTTCTTCTTCCCAAGTCCTGCTTCATGTGAGCTGGCAGCGAGGCTATTAAGGGCTTCATATTGATGAATGAATAGTGTGCACCGAATAGGCGCACCTATTAGGTGTAGCCTCCGACTTTGTGCTTAATTGTGAAGACAATTAAACATAAAGTCAAAGATCTTTAACCTTGTAGTCTTTCCTAAGTAGATTACTACTGGTATATAAAACTCTTTGGTATCATGTCAACCGGAATATGATTTATAGTCTTTCCGAGTAGCATGCCACTCGTATATAGGACTCTTCAGCTTCATGTCAGCCAGAATAGGGGGCTTATAGTCTTTCCCAAGTGGCGTCCCACTTGGAAGTTAGACTCCTCAGTGTCATGTCAGCTGGAAAGGATATTTATAGTCTCTCCCGAGTAGTGCACAACTCGGAAGTTAGACTCTTCAGCGTCGTGTCGGCTGGAATAATGTTGCTCATGGCAACTGTTGGCCAAGCATGTAGGCCAAGTACCAATTTATGAAAATAAATTCCTTGCGTGGTCAGATGTACTCGAGAAAGATACCTGCATCTTCAATTTTAATGAAGACCAGGTTGTGATCCATGTAAGGATATATCCTCGAGACCAGGTGGATAAAACAGATACCCAAACATATATGTTTAGCAATAGGGCTCTCATGAAGCATATCTGTTTACCTCATCGGTTCCTGTTGGTAACACCAGCACTGCGATTTTAACATAGCCTGTGAGCGGCCCATTATGAGCGTGCTATTGTATAAACTCATATCTTGGTGGCCCAGTGCCGACTATGTAGGCCCAAGCCCATTTAGTCGGCACAGGCTCTATAAAAGACGGGGAGAGAGAAAAAGATTCCTTCATCTTCCCCAAAGTGACCAATTGTTTCGTCTTCCGCCTCCGCGCCCAAATTTCGCCTTTCGCTTTGCTAGGGTTCGCTGCTGCTCGCTGTTCCCCACTAGAACTCGGGCGATTCTGATCTTCTTCGTCTATTCCAAGCCACCAATCGCATTTCCCCCAAACTTCTCCGCCCCCGACCATGTCGAAGGCTTCAGATTCTGCAGGTGCGTCGGAGAATGCCTGGCCGACTTCGGATTGTGGCGTGGTGAAGCCGAAGCTGCTGGAGAATCAATTGAAGCTGCAAAGCCAGGAGGTGATTCATTGGTGGCCGGCTAAGGGTGAGTCGGTTCCAAATCCCCGATCCAGCGAAACTGTAGTATTTGCCTCTTTTTTCGACCGGGGTTTGTTCCTTCCCTCTTCTGCATTCTTCCGCCGCATCCTTGACTTCTACGGGTTGGAGTTGGTGAATTTGAATCCCAACTCGATCCTTCAAATCTCCATATTCGTGACCCTTTGCGAGTTTTTTTTGGGTGTGGAACCCCACTTCAACTTCTTTAGGCATTTGTTCCACATTAAACCCAAGCCCTCCAAGAGTAACATCCAAGTGATCGGGGGGGCTGGTCTTCAGTTGAGGAGCGAGAGGAAGAAAACATACATCGATCTCCCTTTGAAATCTTCCTTGAAAGGTTGGCACAAGGAGTGGTTCTATTGTTCAGATCTAACACCCTCCTTGCGTCCATTCACCGGCTCGCCACCAGTGGTTTCACCAAATTGGTCATTAGATCCAACCTTTGAGGAGATGGGCCAAGTGCATCAATTGTTGGCGAAATTGGATAGTTTCAAGAAAGCCGGCCTGACTGGACCTTGGGTGGCCAGGCATTTTCTGACTCGACGCATCCAGCCACTAATGCTGAGAGGCGTGTTTGGATGGGATTATCTGGGAAAATATGACCCTGACTGAGTCAGCCACGAATCGGCCAACGAGCAGAAAGTGACTGAAACCTTGTTCGGTTATTTCTCTAGCGGGGTGGTCGAGACCGAAGACAAGAAACGCCGCATCGTGTCTTATAGCCACAATCGGCCCCGTCCCGAGGTAACCCTCATCTTTCTTCTGTAATGAATGCCTGTGGACTTGTATCTATGATTGCCCAGCATTGTGTGATGTACTTTGTTGAATCATCTGTAGTGGTGCGAGGAGTTCGATGATGACTCCCACCCGTTGTCAGCCTCCAAGTCGAAGAAGAGGCCGAGGAGTCCTTCTGCTACACAACCCGACTCCAAGAGAGCGGGGAAAAGGCCAGTTATGGACCGGGGCAAGAAGGCCGTGACGCCGAGTGCCGCAACAGGAAGCCTAAGGATAAGGGACACAGCCGGCACGGCACCCAGGCCATCAAGTCCCAGACCGGGACCAGCGCAGCTGAGCTCAACATGCTCGAGCCCGTCAAGGGTGCCACCGAGTACACGGTCAGGGCAAGCGCCGCTGAGTACCCAAGCATCCGAGCCGGCCATACCACAAAAGTGGCTGATTCGGGAAAGAACGCCACCACCGACTACCACACCGACTGGCTTGACAGCCGGTCGCAGCGCGCCGCCGGGGCCTGGATCACTCAGTGGGAAACTTAAGTTCTCCAAGAGGTGAGCTGTTTTGGATCTTCTGGAATTCTTGTCCACTGTAGCAGTGTTTTGATGTTTGACTTGTCATGCAGGAAACGCGTCGATATCGATCTTAAGGAGACCACACCGGCCGCTCTGATCGTTGAGCCTGCCCCAGCCGAGCCGGCGCCCGCGAGCATACCTGCCAAGCTAGAGGCCGTCCTAGTCGTGGAGACCGAGATGGTCCCGACTGCAGGGCCGCCGGCACCGTCCAACTAAGGGTCGATTGCCAAAACTGCCGACCTAGCCCCTGAGCCAACGCCTGCTGTTGAAGCCCTTGTCGGAGCTCCTGAGTCAGCCCCCGAGCCAACGCCTGCTATTGAAGCCCTTGCCGGAGCTCCCGAGTCAGCCCCCGAGGCCGCAGGGGCCACCGAGGTGGGGTCTAGGACTCCGTCACTACCATGGTAGTTCTCGTCGTCATCATCGTCGCCGCTGCCTGAAGCGTCGAACCTCCCCAGGATTGAGGCACCACCATGCAAGTTCGCCAGGACATTCCGCTAGACGGCGCCCGAAAGAACCGCAAAAAGGTACAAACACGATGAGACCGCGGCGAAAAAGGAGCTTGAGGGCTTGCTCCAGGCCACGATTACCGCCTCCCTGGGTATTCAGGTGTCGTCTTCATTGTGCTGGGGTTTTGATAATCTTCCTTGTGTAAGTGTTCTGACGACTAACTCTGCTCTGACTTGCTTTTCTCAGAAACTCGTCGACCGCGCCAAGAAAATGAACGAGGTCTCGACCGAGGTCGCCCCTCACCTCCAAGAATTGGACCAGCTCCGGGAGCTAAAGACCACGTTGGAGGGGCGGGAGACTTGGCTGAGGGATGCCGTTGCTCAACTTAGGACCGAAAAGTGGGACCAAGCCAAGAAGATCAGGGGTAAGTTCCCCACATAAACCTTCCTGACCAAGCCCTTGTTGTGATTTCTCCAGCTATGTTGTCTTCCGACTGCCCAGTTGCATCTTGACTGCCATGCTGAGTACTTGACTGTTTTGATGTGCAGCCCTCGAAGCCGAGTTGAAGGCCCGAATAGAGGAAAAAGTCCAGCTGGAGGAGGCCAAGAGAGCCAGGGCCGAGCTTGAAAGAAACGAGGCCAATCTGACAAAGGTCAATGCCGAGCTCAAGCAAGAAAAGGCTGATCTGAAGAAGGCCACCGTCAAGCTCGAAGACGAAAAAGCCAAACTAGAGAAGACCGTAGCCAAGTGGGAGGACGACTATAAAAGTAAGCTTCCGCCCTGACAGTGACTTTAACCAATCCACTTATTGCTCCATCTGCCGTTTTGCCTAACGAGTTTACTCGTCGGTGAACCCGAGTAGCTGCAAGAGTCAATTCCCAGGCCCAATTTGAGGCTTACAGAGAGGAGATAAGACTTGTCCGGTGGTCACGGGAGGCCCTCCTCGAGTCCGTGAAAGGGCTCCTTGACCTTATAGACCCTTGCCCCATGGGAACCAGCTGCACCAGGATCCCCCAAGTAGAGGCGTGCCTTGAAGATGCACCGAATGCCCTTAAGAGGTACTCGGATGAGAATGTTATTGCCGGCGTGGCCCAGACCCTGGCGATGACCAAATCTATCTACCCAAGGGCAGACATTGAAGCCATCGGGGAGGGGTTTGCCGAGGAGACGACGCCTGAGGAGGCTCTGGAGCTGATAGCCCGGGCAAGGCCGACTGTGGAGATAATCACCTGAGATCTGGGTCTGTAAGAGCAATATATCATGTAGTCGGTATGCAGAAACTTTTGTAAGTACATGTGTAAATATATGTGCAATGCCGCCAAGCCCTAAGTTGTTACTCAGTTGTCATTAGTTTTACCCGACTATATGGTCTACGCCGAGTTAGTCTATAGGAACTTAGTAAAAATCGTTCACTAGAAAGCTGTACTCGGGCAAACGTAATAGAGTCGTAGTAAAACTTCATAACTTAAGTAACGCAGGCTCGTATATTATTGACAAAGCACATATGATACATGCAGCCCCCGACTCACTACTCGGTTGGGACAAGCAGCGTAGTGAGTCGAGAAAGAACTGTACACATGGAAAAATGTAAAACTCAGGTATAGAAAGGACATAGCTGTTCTATATTCCATGAGTTGCTGATAAGGGCACCGTCTTCGGTCTTCAGTCGGTAGGTGCCTGGCCGCGTGACCTCGGCTATAATGAATAGCCCTTCCCAGATTGGGGATAATTTGTGCCTGTCTTTGGTGGTTTGTATTTTCCTCAAGACGAGATCCCCGACCAAAAAGGCGCGGCCACGGACTTTGCGATTGTGGTAGCGACGCAGGCTTTGTAGATACCTTGACGACTGGATTGTTGCGATGTCCCTTGCTTCTTCCAACTGATCTAATTCGACCAATCGGGTATTATTGGAGATGTCTTTTGAGTAAGCCCGAACTCGTGGAGAGCCGAATTGTTACTTGGTAGGTAGCATAGCCTCAGCACCGTAGACCAGGAAGAAAGGGGATTGCCCTGTTGCCCGACTAACCGTGGTTCTAAGAGACCAAAGAACAGATGGGAGTTCTTGTACCCACCGGCCCGCATATGGTTGTAGTCAGTCGAATATCCTGGCCTTGATACCTTGTAAGACCATACCGTTGGCTCGTTCAACCTGTCCATTGCTCTACGAGTGTGCCACAGATGCATAGCAGATCTTGATGCTAAAATCTTCACAGAAGTCTTGGAATACGCCGCCCGTGAACTAAATACCGTTGTCGGTGATGATGCGGTTAGGGACCCCGAATCGGTATAGTATACTCATGATGAAGTCCTTTGCTCGTGCCGCTGTTTTTGTTGCAACGGGTTTAGCCTCAATCCACTTGGTGAACTTGTCAACTGCGACGAATAGATGTGTGAACCATCTTGGCACTTTCTTGAAAGGCCCGACCATGTCAAGCCCCCATACTGCGAATGGCCAGGAGATAGGGATTGTTTGGAGTTCTTGGGCTGGGAGATTGGTTTGTCGTGCATAGAACTGGCAGCCTTTGCATGTGCGAACAATGTCCTTGGTGTCTGTTACTGCTGTTGGCCAAAAAAATCCCTGCCGGTAAGCCTTTCCGACTAACGTCCTAGATGCGGCGTGGTTGCCACATATGCCCGAGTGAATTGACTGCAGAATCTGCTTGCCCTCCTCGGTGGTGACACAGCGCATGAGGACACCGGATGCACTTCTTTGGTACAGGTCTTCTCCGACTAGCAGGAAGCTCTTGCTTCGACGTTTGACTTGCTCAGCCTGACTGCGATCGTCTGGGAGTTCGTCGTCCGGGAGGAATTTGAGAACAGGAGTCCACCAGTCTTGACATATGTGCAGCACCTCATCTTGTGGAGGCCATGGGCCCCGGGTACCTCGTCACAAGCATATGGCCACTCGGATAGATGGATGGGCCGAGTCTTGTGTTAGAGATATAGTAGCACCCGGTAGGACTTTGCCTTGTACAATTAAGGAATATATAGTCTTAGCTGGGTTAAGATCTACCTCTAAGGAAAGAATCCCTTGCCGGATCCGGCTGGGATTCTTATCTGTACCCGCCCCCAGTATAAGGGGAGGCAGGGCGCCCCATGAGGGCACGAGAATCATTGATTGACAATACCTCAGAGCGGAATAACCACACAACTGACGTAGGGTATTACCTCACATCGAGTGCCTAACCAGTATAAAATCTTCTTCGTGTTCCCTGCAATCCACTGAGGTTTTCCCTTGCTGAGTAGCCCTATATTCTGTTGCCGGTGTAAAACATCGACAGTTGGCGCCCAGTAGGGCTTCGCGAGTTTCACATCTACAAGCTCATGAGTCCAGCAAACCAAATCGATGCGACAAGTTCTCCCTAGAGACAGAATATTTCTTTGAAGCCTCGATTTCATTGCGACCAGATCGCAAGCTTACCTTGCCGAAGCAGATCCAATCCAACCCCGAGAGCCACCAACGTATCACCAGTCGCCCACAGGACGCGCAATTCTCCGTTCAACGATCTATTCTGTGGCAGTCCTATTCACTTCACCGCATTGACAACTCTCTCCTTGGCGTCAACTTGCTCTAGGCCTTGAGCTAGCCTGGGTTGGGCCAAGAACGGGAGAGATCATCAATTCCCACACAGATTGGCGACGCTTGCGGATTCTACATCCCGCGCAGCCCAATCTCTGCGATTCAGGATTGGACACGACCAAGTGCCGTTCAGATTGATCTAGAGAGTCGATCGTCTTACTCGGTAAACTACCGGAGTCCGACTGCTAAGTCGGATAATGGTTCGAAACCTCTCAGTCTGACTCCAGTCTGGCGATTCCTCCTCCCTGTGAATCTTCATGGCTCAACACCACCACCCGAGTGCGCCGACTACAAAGAGGAGCAATGGTGGAGGCACGCCACTGCGACAACAGGAGGAGGCGACCGCGAGGCTCGCACATATGGGCACGCAAGCTGGCGAGCACTCAGCAGCAGATTCTCCAACTAAAGTCGCGATCATGAACGTCTTCGTCACGCCACAACAAAAATTGTGGCTCCGCAACCTGCTGCACACTCCAACTCGGGCCTGATCACAGGCCACCCCAAACTATCGCCAAGATCAAGGCGATGATTACGGCTGCTGCCTGCCACAACCAAACAGCAACAGTCAGGTATACCATAGTATGGACTAACCGGTCGGGATCCCCAGTGGCGGGTCATCTCACATCAACACGGACACCGGAGCTGGCTCAATCGCCACATGAGAGTCAAGGCAACGTCACTCGGCAATACGACCAATACAACCGGCTGGCTGTCACCAGTTATGACAGCGTTCCGGCCAAACCAATATCTCCGAGAACGCCACAACACGACCTCCGCCCACACCCATGAACACCCGGCGCACGAATGCATGAAGATGAGAAAGCCGCCGACGGAGGACGAAAACGAGCGCTCGGTCTCCATCACGAGCGTGTTAACCGCCGCGAACCTAAGCCCTCATGAACGAGGCATTCCAGCTTTCACTAGGAGCTACAGACGTCGACTGGCGACTCTGGCTTTAAGCCCACAGGAATTGAAAAGTATGACGGCAAAACAAATCCATCCTCGCTCACCGTATATACCCTGGCATTCGAGCTGCTGGCAACCACAAAGCCATGGCTAAACTACCTCCCTAGTTGCGCTAGCTACTTGGCGAGATGGCGACAGGGCTCCCAGAAAGCGATCGATCGGTTCCTAGGGAAATGAGGGGCGGTTCATCGCCAATTTCCAGAACCTACAAGAGCCCTCTTCTAAGCATCATTTGTATCAACTACACAGAAGAAGAATGAGTCTCTATGCGATTTTATCAAGAGATTTCCGAGAAGCGCAACAAGATCCCCAATATGAGACGAGGCCGTCATCGCCGCCTCCGCAAGGTAAACGGACGCCCTGTTCATCACGAATTCACTCGGAAGCCACCATCCTCTTCCGGCTCTGTTTTTTGACATGGTAACAAGTACGCCAACTCGGCTGAAGTCGGTCGCAGAGCCCTCGACAAGAAGGAGTCCCGACAGAAAGAACAAAAGGCGAAGCCGACGAGCCATCTCAAAACCAAGACCGCGGCCGCAAGCGGAAGTCGACAATGAGTCGGCAACATGAGCATACTCGGTCACGGCCCCAGCGGAATAACGACACTAGAAATCATGACGGGGCCATGCCCCTTCCACCCCAAGCAAGCACGCGGCCAAAGACTGCTACATGCTTAAGGAAGTGCTTGCCTCTAAGCAGGCTTCATCGTCTGCGCGCACAGGACAAGGACATGCCAGACTCAGGCCTACGCCGATGATTCCAAAACCTCTCAGCCGAGCTCAATCACATCTTTGCGTGGCCGCTCGCGTACGAGTCCAAGAGAAAAAATAGACGTTATCTGCACCACACGATTAAACACGGTCTCTACGGCGGACACCCCCCAGTACCTGCACTGGTCAGAGATGCATTAATCAATCGCACAGATCACCCAATCGGTCTCGCACCAAGGACGCATCCACTTCCTAACCCATTGCAAGAATATTAAGTTGAAGAAGTGCTCATAGACAGGACGGCAGCGCGCTCAGCATCCTATTCGCTCAAGACTCTGGATGAGATGAAAGATTCCGCGTTCAGATCTGTCGGCCAGAGTACGCGCCCTTTCCACGGGATAATTCCCAGCCTCTCTTCAACACCACTCAGCAGATTATTTGCCCGTAACGTTCGCACCCGGATAAACTTCCGCACAGAAAACATCTGCTTCGAGGCGGTCTAACTTCGAGACTTGCGTACCCACCCATACTTGGACGACGTGCTCGCCAGATCATGCGGGTACCGACACTATACATATATGGCTTAAGATGCAAGGCCAGCAGGAGTACTCCTCCCTACGCAACGATGTCAAGCAAGCCTTCACCTTGACAAGGAGAGTTAGCGAATTGGCTCAATCACAAGAGGTGGTAGTCGGGCGCACAACATCGGCAAGCGTCACAGCTAGAAGTTGAGCAAGATCTAGTCCGGCCAAGAAAGCAGCGAGTCGGGAATTTCAGCGGACTTGACACAAAGAAGATTCCCCTGGACCCTCCCGACCCCTCCAAGACTGCCCTAGTCAGAGACCGACTTGACCCTATAGGAAGACACGCTCGTCCACCTTCCTCCAAGCCAACAAGGACATCTTCGCATGGAAGAACCGTCCGACATGCCAGGTACCAAGGAGTGATCAAAGCACACCACTAAACGTGAAGATAGACGCCAAGGCCAGTCAAACAATGGCTGACCGCTCGCTGAAGACCGAAAGGATAGCTTTCCGGATGGAATTACAAAAGCTTCTTGCAGCGGTTCATCAAAGATCTACCACCCGATGAAGCTGCAAAACCCAGCCTGTCTAGAAAGAAAAAACAGGAATGGTGCAGTGCGTCGACGTAACACCGATCTCAACAAAGCGTCCCCAAGACCCTTTGTTACCAAAGAAAACCAGTGGTGCGACTCAACTGCAGGTCACCTCTCAGCTTTTTGACTATACTTGGATACCACCAAATCAGCTGAAAGAGGACTGTCTCAAGATATCTTTTATCACACCGTGGACATACGTACATCACCATCCCATTTGTTTGAAAAAATGACTAGAGCAACGTATTCACAGGCAATTCAGCGGTGTTACACCTCAATCAGCGCGCCAACGTGAAGCCTATGGCGACGACGAGTAATCAAGACTAAGTCCAAAAAGACCTTCATCGTGACCTGGAAGAAACCTTCCTCAATCTCGAAGATCAAGATGAATTGAACCCCATAAAAATTGTGCCTTTGGTGCCAATCCGGCAAGCACTCGCTTCATCATCTCACATCGTGCATCGAGGCCAAACGTAGAAATCACGCAATAATAACTGGCTCCCTTGACTACCAGAAGGACATCCAAAGTTTACAGCTGCATGCCAGTCAGCCCGTGTATTCCCAACTGGCGCGAACAAGTAATGCCCTTTTCAAATTAGTGAAGAAAGCTGACAACTTCCATGCTTCCCGAGCCACAACCTTCGAAGACTTCAAAAATTCTCACTCACCCCCCGTTCGCTCACCTATGCCCCAAGAACCGCTAATGCTATTCTCGGCAAACTACTCCAGGTAGTAGCACGTGCTGGTGGTGGGCACCCGAACCGTCACATCCAAAAAATACAACGGCCCAGTTTACTGTGTCATCGAGTCCTTGCCAACTCAAATAACGAAATATTCCGCAGGTCCAAAAAAGTACTGTACGCCTACTATCACTGTCCGGAACCTGGTTGCATATGTTCAAGCACATCAAGCCGGTTCAACATCGTTCACTCGGACTCCTACACAACCGCGACCACCGCCGATTGCTAAATGGCCTTGAATGATGCCTTCGAATCACATTTGCCACGCCAAGCAATCAATCACAACTCTAGCCGACTTCGTGCCGAGTGACGAATTCACCTACCTACATCAAAGAAAAGCGAAACGGACAATTACTTCGATGTTCTCTATGATCGCGGCGCCGGCTGCTCGTACTGACGTCCCCCACCGGCGAAAACTTAAGTATTCCACAAATCCATTCCCGGCTTCCCACAACTCACCGAACAAGCACTTATCCACGGCTCCGCATCGCATATCACCGGCATTACTCGACTGTTGTGCCGGACTCCTAGCTCATGAAACCAAGTAAGGAAATACTGACGTGTCTCGATGACACTATGGCGGCATACGTCAGAGTCCCGCAAGATGGAGAACAATTCGAGGGCTGGAGAAACAATGCCCTACGAATATGCAATGATGCTGCACACAACTGGCATATGGGATCCAACAGAGAGCAGTCCCTACTGGAATCTTTGTCAAGCAGCTCATGAGCCATCAGTCAAGAAGAAACCGGGCACCGGAGCAGTCGAGATGAACCTACCCTCTACCACCGGGTGCTTAATATGTCAAGACTGCGGATCTCCTGTCTATCAATCCTCCTGGACGATGAATCCCAGACGATCCATCAGACCGAGCAAGTCAAAGTCAAAGCAAGTCCTCTAGTCAGAGAGACATTGTACTAAGAATGCATCCGGTTTCCTCATGCCTGTGTCACCACTGAGGAGGCAAGAGATTCGCAGTCAATCCACTCGGGATATGTGGCAACACGCCCATCCAGGACTTAGTTGGAAAGCTTACCGGACAGGTTGAACGAGCCAACGGTTGTCTTACAAGTATCAAAACCAGATATTGAACCGACTACACCATATGCGAAGCCTGGTACAAGAACTCCCATCTGTTCTCTGGTCTCTCAGAACCACGTTACGGGCAACAGGCAATCCCCTTCTTCCTGGTCACGGTCCGACCTATGCTACCTACGATTATTATTCAGTCTTTGCGATCGAGCTTACTCAGAAACATCTCCAATAACACGCGACTGGTCGAATAATCAGCTGACAGATAAGGAGGGACATCGCAACTATCCAGTCGCAAGGTTCTTACAAATCTGGTCTCTACCACATCACAATGTCCGTGGCCCCCTTTTTGTTAGGATCTCTCGTTGAGGAAAATACAAACCAACAAAGACAGGCACAAATTATCCCCAATCTAGGAAGCTTCATTATGCCGAGGTCACGCCGCCAGGCGCTACCGACTGAAGACCGAATGTTCCCTTATCAGAACTCATGAATATAAATAGGACATCCTTTCTATACCTGAGTTTAACATTTTTCCATGTGTACAGTTCTTTCTTGACTCATACGACTTGTCCAACCGAGTTATGATCGGGGCTGCATATCATATGGCTTTGTCAATAACTACGAGCTGTGATTATGTTAATGAGTCTTGCATACGACTTTATTACGTTTCCCGGAGTACAGCTTCTGCTGAACGATGTTTGTTAATTCCTATAACTAACTCCGTGACCATATAGTCGTAAAACTAACGACAACTGAAAGTAACAACTTAGGTTGCAGCAATCGCAATTATTTACAGATGTACTGCACAAAAGTTCTGCCATACCACTAACAAATATTGCTCTTACCAAACCCACGTCTCATGTATTATACCGTAGATCGCCTTGCCCCGGCTATCAGCTCCAGGCCTCCTCAGTCGTCTCTCGGCAACCCCTCCCCGATGCTTCAAGTCTGCCTCGGTAGATGATTTGGTCATCGCCGAGTCTAGCCCACTCCGCAAACGACGTCATGCCATACTCTCCACTGCATCTTCAAGGCAGCCTCTACCTGGGGATCCTGGGCAGCTAGTGCCCCGCGAAAGGATCTATAAGTCAAGGCCCTTCACCTCTCGACGAGGGGCTCCCACCACTGACAATTTATCTCCTCTCTTAAGCCTCAAATGGCCTGGGGAATTACCTTGCAGCTGCCTTAGGTTCATCGACGAGTAAACTCGTTAGGCAAAACGAAGGACAAGTAAATGATTTGGTTTAAAGTCACTATCAGTGACTTACTCATTATAGTCCCTCCCATGGCGCGCCTCTCTAGTTTCTTTTTTGTCTCGAGCTTGGCGGCGCCTTCTTCAGATCGGCTTCTCTGCTCGAGCTCGCATTGCATTGTCAATGCTCGCTTCTTTCAAGCTCGGTCTATCTCTCGCCTCCTCCAGCCGGACTTTTCTCTGCCGGCCTCCAACTCGGCTTCAGCTCAATCAAAACAGTCAAGTACTCGCATGCTCAGACACAAACTGGCAGTCGGAGACATCATAGCTGGAGGAATCACACAAGGTTGTTAAGGAAGTTTATCGGAACACCTCTATTCTCTTGGTCCCACTTTCTCTAGTGAGCACATCCCTCAGCCAGTCTTCAACCGCCCTCCAACGTGCCTCAGCTCCCAAGCTGTCCAATTCCTGGAGTAGGGTACCCGTCAGACCTCGTTCATCTTCCTGCGTCACGATGTTCTAAGAAAGCAATGTCAGAGCAGAAGTCAGTTGACAAACACATGCACAAGAAGATTATCAAGAACAGCACAATGAAACGACACCTGACCCCTTGGATCGGTATCGTGCCTGACAGCCTTCAAGCTCCTTTCCTCTCTCTCCTT
>RYFJ01003980.1:0-42500 GCA_003991445.1 Oryza meyeriana var. granulata
CACCCCACCAAGAGAGAGATGGTCTAGTGTTGTTAACTTCCAACCCTATACTGTCTCGGGTTCGGTCGAATTAGTCAGGGTTGTGTTAACAACATAACCATGCGGTAGTTAACTAGATTTCATCTCATCGAAAGCAGATTGTTACTGTTTATTTGTTATTTTGTTTAACTATCACTTTATGCAAATTGCTATAGGTACTAACTGATTTATTTATTTTCTTCATCTATGGCCAATCATCGGCTTCTAGTCGATGTGTAAGTGCTCGTCTATATCGGCATGGCATGGAGCGAGTCCATTCGCTTCCAGCCGATTGGTCCTTAATGACTAATATTTCCTATCTCCTTGTCAATTGTCAGGGTAAATTGACTGGAACGCCTAATCGAAGCTCAAGATTTTAGGACCTGACTGGAGTTAGCAAAATCTCACCAGGCCTTCGCTGGTGCCTAGGCGCCGAACCATATCAGTCGGGCTTCGTTCCGACGCTGCTGGTGATTTCCGCGTCAACACGTTGGGCATGCCTGGTGGGGAAACGCGGATTTCCAAAATGGCCGGAAAAGAGACTCAAAATCATGTTACAACGTTAATTTCCAGTTAGCATGGAGGATCTAACAGACGAGCAGAAATATCTAGTCGAGCAGATATATGTGCCAATTTTCATGAAACTCTGCTTGGAATCTTTCGGCATGACGCGACAGGGCCGATTCAGAAACTCAATTTCCAAAACTAGTTCTGGTATGGAGAATCAAGCCGTCCACAGACACCTGAGAGTCCACCAATAAAATGCCTTATTCAGGAGATGGTGAATGAAGCAGGTAACAACACACTCATCATAATCTAGAATCCTGGTGAACAACTCATGAACCTCATCAAAGAAGCATGGATGGATCCGATTGTTCAATGAGCCTACTTGATGGTCCTGTATATCTCCTACCATGATTGATGGAGCCAAATCAAGTTACTTATGGCCCCAGAAAGGATATACCGGAAAACTTTATTTTTCACAGATCTAGTGCCTGGGGGGCAACAGGATATGCCTATCGGGATCTCCATCAAACAGCTTATTATGGGGGACTATTCAGCTAGAATTACCAGGAGGTATTGCCGATTCAGGTAATTATACAGAGAGAAATCCTAGGCAGAATCAGCTACAAACTCCGCCCAATACAATATCAGCAGGAAGTCCGCAAGGAATGATAGATTATCGAAAGGGGTTGCAAGATAGTGGAGGAACAGTTTGGGATAAAGCTAAGGAGCAAACATGTTATGTATCGGCATCCATTGTCCCGAGTGGTTCGACAGGATGTCTCAGTTACAATACCTGATTATAGGAGTCCCAGATTTTTGTAAGTTCTCAGGGCAGTACAGCATATCTACAGTAGAGCACATTAGCCGATTCCTGGCGAAGCGTGAAAGGCATCGGCTGAAGACGGCTCTGAGGGTTTAGATTTTTTCCGCACTTGTCATTGTCTGGATCGCTTTTACTGTTCTCCTCATTACCCAAATTTCAGTTCGGGGATGGGCCGATCTAGAAAAATTAGTTTCGAAATAGCTTCTTCGCTATTAAGAATCGCATGAGATGAGACCTGACATGATCTAACATTGTGTTAGGCAAAGGACCAGATGAGAACGGTACGCTATTGGAAATAGGTCCAGCGGTTTCGGACGTTAGATAATCTCCGATGTTATAGTTTGAATCTGAGTGATGGGCATCTAGCCGATGTTGGCTTCCCAGGGTCTTTAGCACATTAAAGAGAGGCGTTTCATCGCAAGAGTTTCGATATGTCCTGGTCGCACCTGCTGGTACAGAGAAGTATCGCTCATGAAAGCCGATTTCAAGAAGCAAAAAGGAGAAGTTTCTAATAGGAGGGGTTGATTAGGTGCATAGCTTATTCATCGGACTCATATGATTGTTACAGATCCATATGTTGAAGTTGGATTCGGTCGGAGATGGCTAGAAACCAGAAATCAGTAATCATCCTGTGGGTGAAGGATATCGCAGGAGGAACGGTATGTTATTTTGACATTAATGTAAAGCCGATAAAATCTTTGATTCTAGGACTGTTATAACACGGAGAAACAGATACAACTTCGCCATCATCATGTAATTCCGTTAGCTGAAGATTTAAAGTATAGAAAGATGATTGCAAATGGGCATAATACGATTATGACCATACCCTTATGAGTTGCAAAGTTTTTCGGTCAACCGAGATTCAATGCGGTCTGTCGAATAGGGAAGGATTAAGTTTGAGGGACAACAAAGGCCGATGCAAATTGATGGACCATCCATTTCCCTGTGAATATGGTTTATTGGCGGGGTCGTCAAGGGGTAGGCCGATGAAGGAAGCGTTGGGATAGAGAGGTAGAATTATGTCATGCGGACCTTGATAGAAAAATATTCGACGCCACGAAGCAACGGTGGGTTGAGCCAGACAGCGAAAGATATATATCCGCATTGGGATTGCCCGTTTTAGGTTCTGTTGGGATCAATGGGTATGAGGTTGCTGTCAATTCAAGATTGCCCGAGTGCAGTAGTAATGGGAAATTGCGTGTGATCGACAGGAAAGTTTTCGCAGGAGTCGGCTTTGCTGGAAGAAGCAAAATACGGGCCATTAGTCATAGGTCGGTTAGGGCCCAATCTCACGAAGAATTTTTGAAGACGATGAGGAAGTATACGTGTAAATAGAAAAGAAAATCCAAAATCCTCAGTGGTGTCCTAGTGGGATATTTACAAAAAATTAGAAAGAAGAAAGGGCACAACGGTTACGGCACCGGGGAACAGGAAGAGCAACGACGGGACTAACAAGGAGCCGATCATCGTCACAAGAGACTAAGCGGGTATGGCGTGTGAAGAAAAGTGACGATGGGGTAGATCTATCAGCTCCAGTAGACATGGTTTTCTTTCTGCCCAGAGAATACAAAGCATTTTCATCTGACGAAGAGGGCGATGAGGAGATTTTTGCTCAGTTGGCGTTGCCAACCTCGATCAAGCTATATTTGATAAGCCTGAAGAATCATATCAGCATTTGGGAAGCCATTATATATTGGGTTTTGTTAAATGGGAAGCCGATGACGAAGATGCTAGTTGATGGGGGGGGCCAGCTGTCAATTTAATGCCGTATGCCACATATTGGAAAGTTGGGGAAAACTGCCGAAGATTTGATCAAAAACAAATATGGTGTTGAAGGCGTTCGGCGGAATCCATCGGAGATGAAAGGCGCGGGTGTTGAATGTGGAATTAACAGTGGGGAACTAAGACATTACCTACCATGTTTTTTTGTTATCATGGAAAAGGGGTCATATAGGTCTATACTCCTTGGCAGGGATTGGATTCACGCAAACTGTTTACGTGCCTTCTGACGATGCATAGTGTCTGATACAATGGCAGGGAGATCAAGTTGAGGTAATCCCAGCAGATCACATTGACCAACATCGACAATGGGACTGAAGATTTGCTGACCTGGGTTAAGCTGATGGTATCGATTGGTTTTGTCTGGAAAAGTATGGGAAGGTGTGGATTATCTTTAAGATCACCCAGCCGGTGGAGATACAGCCTGATTCCGGCAAGTCGGCTTGAACTATTACTCTCTGATGGTCACGCATTGTTAAGACTTTGAAGGGAAGTTGGGTTTAACAAGGATTTACGTCGGCCGATGATTTTGGAAGAAATTGATATAGGACTGAGAGATAGGCCAAGGCGACGTACATAAGTAAAGATTTATTGTGCCTGAATTCCGAGAAGAATTAATAAAATTGTTGAAAGAGTTTCGAGATTGTTTCGCTTGGGAATATCATGAAATGCCAGGGTTAAGCCGATCAATTGTTGAACATCGGCTTCCTATTAAACTAGGATATCGGCCATTTAAACAGGCTCCAAGGAGATTTAAGGAAGAGTTATATGAGCCAATCAAAGCAGAAATCACAAGGTTATATGATGCAAAGTTTATAAGGCTGTGCCGATATGCTGAGTGGGTTTCTAATATCGTCCCGGTGGAAAAGAAGAATGGAAAATTGAGGATATGTATCGATTTCTGGGATTTGAATAAGGCTACCCCCAAGGATGAATACCCGATGCCGATAGCAGATTTGTTGGTAGATGCAGCATCGGGCCACAAGATTATTAGCTTCATGGATGGCAATGCAGGATATAATCAGATTTTTATGGCAGAAGAAGATATACATAAGACTGCGTTTCGATGTCCTGGAGCTATCGGCTTATATGAGTGGGTGGTAATGACGTTTGGATTAAAAAGTGCCGGTGCGACTTATCAAAGGGCGATAAATTATATATTTCATGATCTCATCGGCTTGTTAGTGGGAAATTTACATCGACGATGTGGTGGGTCAAATCCAAGAGTGATGAAAGCCATATTGCCGATTTACGAAAAGTGCTAGAGAGGGTAAAGAAATACGGATTAAGGATGAATCCCAATAAATGCGCTTTTGGTGTATCGGCTGGGCAGTTTTTGGGTTTTATGGTTCATGAGCGAGGAATTGAAGTTAGTCAACAGAGCATCAGAGCCATTAAGACTACAGAACCACCAAGCAACAAGACAGAGCTACAGTCATTGATCGGCAAGATTAATTTTTTAAGGAGATTCATATCAAATTTGTCAGGAAGGATTGAGCCTTTTACTCCGTTGTTGAAATTGAAAGCCAATCAAGAATTCGTGTGGGGGGCAGAGCAGCAGAAGGCGTTTGATGGAATTAAGAGATATTTGAGTTCCCCACCTGTTTTGATTCCGCCGCAGAAAGGAGTGCCATTCAAGTTATATTTATCGGCTGATGAAAAATCCATCGGGTCTGTTTTAATTCAAGAGTTTGAAGGCAAGGAGCGAGTCGTGTTCTATTTAAGCAGAAGGCTTTTGGATGCTGAAACAAGATATCCTGTGGTGGAGAAATTATGCCTTTGTTTATATTTCTCATGCACGAAGTTAAGGCATTATATCCTATCGGTTGAGTGCATGGTGGTTTGCAAGGCCGATGTGGTAAAATATATGTTATCGGCTCCGGTGTTAAAAGGGCGAGTTGGTAAATGGATTTTTGCCTTGACAGAGTTCGACTTGAGATATGAATCAGCTAAAGTGATCAAGGGACAAGCAGTGGCCGATTTCATTGTGCAGCAAAGAGGGGTTCATGAAAATTATGTGGAGCCGATCCCGTGGACTTTATTTTTTGATGGGATCGGTTTGCAAAGCATGGATTTGGTATCGGCTTGGTCATTATAATCGCCTCAGGGGGCAAGTTTTGAGTTTGCTTTTACAATTAAACCCTATCGGACCAATAATCAAGCGGAATACGAGGCGGTGCTAAAAGGACTTCAACTTTTAAAGGAAATCGGGGCCGATATCATAGAAATTGTTGGGGATTCCTTATTGGTGATCAAGCAATTATCTGGGGAGTATGAATGCAGGGATGATATTTTGAGATCATATCATGAAGAATGCAGAGATTTATTGAAAGATTTCAGGATGGTATCGTTGGATCATATCCCTAGAGGACAAAATTTAGAAGCCAATGATCTTGCGCAAATTGCTTCGGGTTATCGGCTGAATAGACAGGTTGAAGATGAAATAGCTGATAATGATATTCAGGGTAAAGCCGATGATTGGAGATAGAAAATAATTGGTTATCTGTAAAATCCGTTGCAAATCAGTTTTCTAGGAAACTTCGGTATAAAGCTACTAAATATGTGCTGCTTGATGGAGAATTATATTATTAGACTTTTGAAGGAGTTCTGCTGAGGTGCCTGAATTTGGAAGAAGCCAAAGTGGTTATGTGCGAAGTGCATGAGGGCGTTTGTGGAACTCATCAATCGGCTCATAAGATGAAGTGGGTATTGAGAAGAGTAGGATACTTTTGGCTGACAATGCTGGAAGATTGCTTCAGGTACTATAAAGGATGTCAGGATTGCCAGAAGTTTGGAAATGTACAGCAGGCACCAGCATCGGGTATGAATCCTATCATCAAACCGTGGCCATTCAGAGAATGGGGAATTGATATGATCGGCCAGGTTTATCCTCCATCAAGTAAAGGACATAAATTCATATTGGCAGCAACAGATTATTTTATAAAGTGGGTGGAAGCAATTCCATTGAAGAAAGTCCTGTCCAAGGATGCGAATGAGTTTGTAAAAGAGCATATAATTTATCGGTTTGGAATTCCTCAGACGATAACTACCAATCAGGGTTCAATTTTTTTGTCCGATGAGTTTCAACAATTTGGTGCCAATATGGGAATTAAGTTATTGAATTCATCACCTTATTATGCTCAAGCTAATGAACAGGCGGAAGCTTCAAATAAGAGTTTGATCAAATTAATCAAGTGGAAGATTGATGAACAGCCGCGAAGATGGCATACTACACTAGCCGATTCGTTATGGGCCTATTGGATGGAATGCCATGGATCTACTCGGGTACCACCATACCAATTGGTATATGGGCATGAAGCAGTTTTGCCCTGGGAGACTAACATCGGCTCTAGGAGAATTTCTTTATAGAATCAATTGACAGCCGATGATTATTATAACTTGATGACGGATGAACTCGAGGATTTGGCTCAGAATCGGTTAAGGGTGCTGGAGAGGATCAAGGAAAATAAGGCTAAGGCGGCTAGGCATTATAACAAAAAGGTGATGAATAAGTCATTTGCTGAGGGAGATCTTGTATGGAAATTGATTTTGCCGATCGGATCCAGAGATAGTAAGTTTGGGAAGTGGTCGCCTAATTAGGAAGGGCCCTATCGGATTAATTGTTGTGTGCCTGGCAATGCCTACATATTAGAAGATCTTGGGGGGACGGAGTTTGCTAAAGCGCTTAATGGGAAATATCTCAAGAAATACTATCCGAGCGTTTGGGTCAACTCCTGAATCGGCTGGATGCGGCCGATTTCTAAGACAGTTCAAAAAGCCGATGTTGTTACATTGCCTAAAGATAGCCGATATCAATTGATATCGCCTTTAGATCAAATAAATAAAATACTATAAAGCGAAGATGGAACAAGATGAATAAGCAACAGAGCCGACCAGATTATATTGCAGCAAAAGATGATCGGCATGTTCTGGAGCAACATCCACGGCGTCAATGTTAAAGTTTTACAAGAATTTTTGAATTGTTTCAATGGCACGTAGGCGAATCTGGTCGATTTCATTTATGGCACGGATATCGTCTTCATCGGAGCTTGGAATAGTCTTTATGTTCTTGCGCCGATGAATGACTTGATGCACTGTTGCTGCAACTCTGGCCTCTTGATCTTGTATGGCTTGTGGTAGGCTGATAAGCTGGGATTCTGTTGTTGCGATATCCTTGCGGATTTTTTCAAGTTCTGCCAGTAGATCGACTTCCCTTCTCTTCAGCTGATCCAATTTGGGTTGGAGTTCTTGAGGGGCAGCAACCATGTCATCAAACTTCTTCTTTTCCGTTTGAGCTGATAGCCAATCGGTTTGGATGTCTTGGATCATCTTTTGTTGATTGGCACGATCGGCTATACGCTGCCTGAACTTGACGAGTTGGAATTTGTGGGATTCCAGGTATGCAGCAGGAGTCAATGCGTCGATGAGTTCATCGGGCAAGTGATGCTCAATCTCTACAAATCTTGCCCGGATCGGCCTGCAATCCTCCACCAATGCGTCGATCGGGTTTTCCAGCAGACGAATGATATTTAGCAGTATTCGCGCACGTCGGCTGGAAATGATGGCTTCGTTGTTGCACTGGTGGCTGTTTCTTCATCTGCCTCCAAGTATTTGCCGATGTCGAAGGAAAATAAGTCGGCTAAGGACTGCAGGTTGACATCGGTAAAGGGATCAGTAGTGAGTTAAAATAAAGTATGGTTGTGAAGAAATTACCTGAGGCAGGGAAGGGGCAGCTTGAGGAGTGACATCGGCATCAGATGGTTGAATAGGTTGTTCTTCAGAGTGGCCGATGTCTGGTGCCGAAGTAGGAGCAATCTAAATATCGGCTTCAGGGCTAGATGACGGAATTGGAATGGCTGCAGAAGTCATCGGCTCGATGCTTGCAGGGATGGCAGCAGAAGGTTAAGGTTCAGGAGCTGATGACTCAAGCTGGCAATAAGATCAATAATGTGAAGATGGGAAACAGATGATAATATCAAGACTTAGCACATACCTGCGGGGATGAAGGAGCCGAAGTTGTTTGAGTAGCAGGCGGCGCCATGACCACGACATCGGCACTGATTTTCTGCTTCTTTTGAGGAGGGCGAGATGCTAGCTTCTTGCGTTTTGGTCCTGTCGGCCGTGGCGCCCGGAGAAGAGCCGATGGAGGGGGAGCATCATGCCCTAGGTGTGGGTTGGCCGATGGTGGTTGGTAGATAATCGGCCGGCCACTGGTGCTTGTTGTCGGTGGCTCCACATCAACAGCCTGCAAGATAGAGTTGTAAGAGATGATTGGAGAATAATTAAAGGATGATGGAATGTTACCTCGTCATCAGATTCAACGTAGTTGGAGTTGAGGCGAGAACAGTAGTGAATGGCCGATGAGTTGAATAGGTGTTTTTTCCATTCTAACCACCATCGGGCGAAAAGTTTTGTATTGGTAGTACATACCTCCACGTCGGTAGCGGTGCCCAGAGATAGGGATTCTGTTAGTGTCCGCAGCCAATCATACTCTAGAGTGCTATTTACATTTCCCCGGGCTTGATGTTTATCGACGAAGAATAGGCCGATGGGGAGTTGACTGAGGCCGAGCTGGCGGGAGCTGACCGTTGGGTGAAAGAATTCATACGATGGCTGTGATCGGCCTTGAGAGAAGCCAATCGGTAGAAGACGGGGAGTAAATAGAAATATGGTCTTCGATTCATCATCGGCCAGAACGTCAAGTGGATTGAAGTTGGAGGGGATCTCGAATGATGATGCATCATCATATGCGAACCACAGTGTGGCATCCTTTGTGAAGCCATAATAAAGGCCTTTGAACCATTGGTCGAGTCCGACAGGAGTTATTTTACCGCCAGGAAGAGCCGATGCAGCTTCGCCCATAGAGATGCATCAATGATAGGTGGGTTCTTGTTCCTCCGTGTGATCGGCTAGGAAAGTTAGATTGAGGAAGGAGGTATCGGGAATTGCCTTGGATGTGTACACGTTGAGCTATAACTGCACAAACCACCAAGGACCCCCGATATGGCCAACTGGCTGGCCGGCCGATAACTTGACTGCCACCTAATGTAGCAGTTGATAAGTGGCACCAAGAAGATATTGCCCCAAGGGGACTTGTTTCCGATCGGCCAAACATTCTGCCAAACATTGCATGTTGTTTGTTGGACCAAGGGTTGCACCGCCGAAAACGAACCGTTCTAACCACAGAATCAGGAAGGCGACGTGTTCCCGATCATCGACTGGTCCGGTTCCCTTGTTATGGATGGATATGTATTTGGACCAACCGTCGGTGTTCTTCGTCTGTAGTCGATGAGTAGGTCTAAATCAGAGGTTGAAGGGGTTGATGTAACTCGTTGTGTTGAGGCAAGTGAGCATGGTTACATCTATCAAAGTTGGGGTCATCGGCCCATGTCCAAATAAGTTGGTGTTGAGGGCGTCTGACCAGAAATACGAGGCCGATGAGAGCAAAGGTTCGTTCCTCTCCATCTCGGCTAGCAAGAGATTGATGCAGTGGCCGATGTCTGCTTCGTCCCAAAGAGTTTTCTTGGCGGCCGATACTCTGTTATACCAGTTCCTCCACCCTGGAAGCCTGCTGGGCCATGACCTAAAACTGTTGCTCCAATCGCTGACTAACATGGCAGAGTTCTTGAAAGGGATGCGTTGAGTTTCGGCGTTGATGAAATCTGTAGGATCTTCACTACCCATGGGACCATGGTAGAAAAAGTTCGGATAATCAGTGGCCGGAATCAAAATCTGGTCTCTAAGGTGCTACAGTAAACAAGAACATGAAGAACAGGAGAAGATTACGGTAGATCCAATCTAAGTTGCAAGACAGAGAAGGCGATCAAACAAGGAGATTACCTCTGGGACGGCGATTGCGGAAGCCATTACGGAAGAAGGAGATGAGCGAAGATTGGAGGTTGAAGAGGAAGACCGCAGCGATTCGCCTAGGTTTGCTGGAGTTCGTTGAGGTCTCGAAAGAAGTGGAAAGGGCTCTGGTGATGTGAAAGCATAAAGAAAGGAGGCTAGGAAGGCGAAGCGGTTTATAGAGGTATGATGACCGGGCGGGAATCGAGGCCATTGGTACTGTTTCAAACATTTAAGGAAAGTGGGCTACCTTGGGCCGCCTCGGTGTAGAAGAAATCTGAAAGCCCAAATGAGAATTTCGAAGTCTTCTGGAAAAACTCTGTAATTGGGGGGCATGTGTTAACGCCAAAATTTGGTGTGGATCTTTATTGGATTCGGTTAAGGGAAAATCACGGTTCACTGGCGGGAATAAATCCAGAAGAAGCCGAATTCAAGAAGGAATCGTGAAGGCCACCGAGAGGCAGTTAGTATCTTATCTATAAATTAGGTAGAGATAATAATTTTTAGGGAACCTGATCTCGTGCCCGATCAGGACTTGTTTTTTCCTTCTGTAATTAGGAAATCATGTGTCGTGTCCAATAAGGACTTGTATTAACTCGGGGTATAAATACGTATGCCCGGGGGCCTTGTAAATCATCAATCACAGATCAATACAAACTTCGGCGCATCGCCACCATTTTCAACGGGTTCTTCCTTCTCGAGCCGGGCTGCATCGGTTAGGTTCAACCTCCTGTGAGAGGGTAAGTCTCGTTACCCGGACTACCTATCGACTAGGACTTCCTCTGTTAGATTCGATATTCTAGTTGGCCTACGGTAGTCGGCTTACCACGATATATCTGTTCTGTCTACGGCTGCATCAGTTAGGTTTGATCTCATAGGCTGAGTTGATATATCACATCACGCGTGCATAGGCTTATCGGCTTATTGGGTGTAACTTATCATCGGTTTGTGCTGCATCGGTTAGGTCCGACCTACTAAACTGCGTGATAAATTATTCCTGCTAGGTTGATCGGTTTCATGCAAGCGTTTTATCGGGATGTATAGCCGATAAGTTATCATATTTTACATCACGATCGCATTAGATCTATCGGCCCATCGAGGTTCTGTTATCATCATCGGTCTGTGCTGCAACGGTTAGGTCCGATCTATTAGATTGGTGATAATAATTCTATCCTTGGTGAGCCGATGGATGTTTGTGCGATGTCTTATCGGAGTGTTTAGCCGATAAATTATCTTTATACCTAGTCGATCTATTATGGTAAGCACGATTAATCTAGTTTCTATCGGTCTAGTGTTGTTAACTTCAACCCTATACTGTCTCGGTTCGGTCCGATCTATCAGGGTTGGTGTTAACAACATAACCATCGGTAGTTACTAGATTTTGTCACATCGGAAGCCGATTGTACTATTTATTTGTTATTTTGTTTACCTGCACTTTTATTGCAATCGGCTATAGGGTAGCTAATTAATTAATTTATTTTTCTTCATCTATGCCATCATCGGCTTCTGGTCGATGTGTAAGTGCTCGTCTATATCGGCCATCGGCCAATGGAGCAAGTCCAATTCGATAGACATGTTAGGTTGTAACACTCCACCATGGTACTTCTGTACCAAAGATGAATTTTGCGTGATTTTAACCTTCTTCTATCCTGGCATTTCAAAATTTACTGAAAGACCTAGAATGGATAGTTTGGGGAAGGTTGAAATTATTGTGCTTTGGCCACTAGATTGTTTTCTTAGATGGACCTCCAAAAACTCATGTAGCCTCTCGATCTATTTAACTTCATTTAGTAAAAAGGAGGAAAAATTTAAAAGTTCAAAACTTGTCTTAAAATTCAAATATTTGTAGTTGCATATGTTCTGAAACCCGTAATCAGCATGCTTCATAATTTTGCGTAGATCATACCACATGTGCTAGAATTCTGTAATTTTGACAGTAGATTTTAGACTTACCCAGTAGACATCATGAATTTTTCTGAAATTTTTGGATCAGTGCATCACGGCATTAAAAATTCATCTGTTCTGAAATCTGTGGTTAGCTGATTTAATAATTTTGTGTAGCCCAAACCATAAAAGATAAAATCATGATTTTTAGTCGGAAGCTCACATGCTTATCAGGGAAGTTCCATAAATTTTCTGGAAATTTTTTTAGTAGGTTAAGGGATAAAAATTTGACAAGAGCACTGTCGATGCTTTGCACCGGCAATAAAACTATGGGGCTACTCGGCGAGGGTGAATTCGGTGGACTGCAGAGGAACACAAAAGAATTATACTGGTTTAGGCCCTCAAGATGAGGTAATACCCTACGTCCAGTTGAGGTGTTATTCCTCTGAGGTGTATGTAGATCGATGATCTGGTTGATCTTTTTCTCCCTGCCCTGAGGGGCGCCCTGCCTCCCTTTATATACTAGGGGACAGGGGTACATGATAAGGATCCCAGTCGGATACGACCAAGGGATTTCCTTCTTAGAGATAGAATCCTATCCGACTAAGACTATGTTTCCTTATTATACAAGGCACAGCCTACCGGATGCTATCTTATCTCTAATTACATGGTCTGGCCCATCCTCTATCCGAGTGGCCCATGTACTAGTAATGAGGTACCCGGGGCCCATGGCCTCCACAGTAGCCCCTGAGACCTTTATAGTTGAGTCACAGCTGATGCCGAGTGCTCGTCCTCCACGGTGAAGATTGCCCGAGTGCAGTGCGCCCGAGTACTCTTTGTCCGAGTAAGTCTTCTCCCGAGTCCTGCTTCATGTCAGCTGGCAGCGAGGCTATGAAGGGCTTCATGTAGATATATGAATAGTGTACACCGAATAGGCGCACCTATTAGGTGTAGCCCCCGACTTTGTGCTTAATTGTAAAGACAATTAAACATAAAGTCAAAGATCTTTAACCTGAAAGTCTTTCCCGAGTAGATCACTACAGGTATTTGTGACTCTTCGGTTTCATGTCAACCGGAATAAACTTTATAGTCTTGCCGAGTAGAGGACTACTCGTATGTAGGACTCTTCGACTTCATGTCAGTCAGATTATGAGTTTATAGTCTTTTCCGAGTGGCGTCCCACTCAAAAGTCAGACTCTTCCGCATCATATCAGCAGGAACGAGGATTTATAGTCTCTCCCGAGTAGTGCACTACTCGAAAGTTAGACTCTTCAGCGTCATGTCGGCTGGAATAACGTTGCTCATGGCAACTGGTGGCCACGCATGTAGGCCGAGTACCACTTAATGAAAATAAATCCATGGCGTGGTCAGGTGTACTCGAGAAAGATACCTGCATCTCCAATTTTAATGAAGACCAGCTTGTGATCCTTATAAGGATATATCCTCGAAACCTGATGGATAAAACAGGTACCCAAACATATATGTTTAGCAATAAGGCTCTCATGAAGCGTACCTGTTTATCTCATCGGCTCTTGTTAGCAGCACCAGCACTATAATTTCAACTCAGCCTGCGGAAGGCCCACATAGAGCATGCTACTGTAGGAACTCGTATCTTGTTGGCCCAGTGCAGACGGTGTAGGCCCAAGCCCATTTAGTCGGCATCGGATCTATAAAAAGACGGGGAGAGAGAAAAAGATTCCGTCATCTTCCTCAAATCAGCCAATCTCTTCATCTTCCACCCTCGCGCCCAACTTTTCGCCTCTCGCCCAGGTAGGGTTAGCTGCTGCTATTCCCCACCCGGACTCGGGCGATTTCAATCCTCCCCGTTTGCTTCGAGCCCCCGATTTGTTTTTCCCCAAATCTCATCGCCTCCAGTCATGCCGAAGGTTTCGGATCTTGCGGGGGTGCCGGGAAGTTCTTGGCCGGTGTCGGATTGTGGCTCGGTGAAGCTGAAGCGGCTGGAGAGTGAACTGAAGTTGCCCAGCCAAGAGGTGATTCGCTGGCGGCCGGCTAGGGATGAGTCGAGCCCGAATCCCCGACCCGAAGAGACGGTAGTTTTCGCCTCCTTTTTCGATCGAGGCTTGTGCCTTCCGTCTTCTGATTTCTTCCGCCGTATCCTCGACTTTTACGAGCTGGAGTTGGTACATCTGAACCCCAACTCCATCCTTCAGATCTCTATATTTGTCACCCTTTGCGAGTGCTTCTTGGGCGTCGAACCCCATTTCATCCTCTTCCGACACCTGTTCCATATCAAACCTCAACCCTCCAAGAGTAATATCAATGTGATTGGAGGGGCTGGTCTTCAACTGAGGAGCGATGGGAAGAAAACGTATATCGATTTGCCCTTGAAATCTTCTCTAAAGGGCTGGCACAAGGAGTGGTTTTATTGCGCTAATCTGGCTCCTTCCTTGCGCCCATTTACTGGTATGCTGCCGACGGTGTTACCAAGCTGGTCCGCGGAGCCGACCTTTGAAGAACTGGGCCAGGCACATATATTGTTGACGAAGATAGATGACCTCAAGAGGGCCGGCTTGACAGGTCCTTGGGTGGCTCGTCGCTTCCTGACAAGGCGCGTTCAGCCGCTGAAGCTTAGGAGCTCATTCGGCTGGGCCTTCAAAGGCAAAAATGATCTTGACCGAGTGAGCAACGAGTCGGCGGACAAGAAGGAGGTGACCGCGACCCTGTTCGGCTACTTCTCTGAAGGGGTGATCGCGACCGAGGACGACAAGCGCCGGATTGCGGCTTATAGCTTCATTCGGCCTCGGACCAAGGTAACCTTTAACTTTCCTCTATGAGGAATGCCCGTGGGACCGCAACTGCCCGGCATATCGTGACGAATTTGATTGGCTCACTTGTAGTGGCATGAAGAATTTGATGAAGACTCCCATCCATTGTCGGCTGTCGCGTCGAAGAAGAGGCCGAGGAGTCCCTCTGCTGCCCAACCCAGCTCTAAGAGAGCGGGGAAGAGACCAATTTTATATCGGGGCGAGGGGGCCATGACGGCGCGCACCGTGAGCGGCAGCTTGAAAATAAAGGACGCCGCCGCCGCAACGCCCACACGGTCAAGTCCCAGGCTAAGACCTGCGGTTCGAGCCCAACGTTGTCGAGCCTGGCGGCGGTGCCACCAAGGGGCCGGCTAGAGCAGAGGCGGCCTGGGGCGAAGGCGCCCGAGCCGACCATACCAGAGCCAGGGCCGACCCGGGTTGATACGCCTCTGCCGACGATGACGCCGACCGGGCCGACTGCCGGAGCTAGTGCTCCGCCGGGGGACGGGCCGCCCGGCAAGAAGCTGAGGTTCTCCAAGAGGTGCGCTGCTCCGGGTCTTCTGTAGTCTTTGTGTGTTGAAGTAATGTCTTGATATCTTGGTTCGTCGTGTAGGAAACGGGCCGATATTGATCTCAAGGAGGTCGACCCGTCTGCTCCACTTGATGAGCCTGCCCCAACTGAGCCAGCGGCCACGAACACACCTGTCGAGCCGGCGGCCGACCCGGTTGCTGAGACCGAGGCGGCTCCAACTATAGGGCCGCTGCCACCACCTGATCGAGCGGTGGCTGCTGAAACTGAGGCCCCAGCCCCCGAGGCGCCGCACGTCGCGGAAGCCGCGGACGGAGCCCCTGGGCCGGTCCCCGAAGTCGTGGGGGAGGGCGGTGCCGAGGCTAGGACCCCGTCGCCGTCGTGGTTATCGTCGTCACCATCGCCACCACCGCCGCCGCCGGAGATCCCACACCTGCCTCGGATCGAAGCTCCTCCACGTGCGATGCCCCGGACCTTTACGTGGACAACTCGCGACGGTACTGTGAAAAGCTTCAGGCTCGATGAAGTCGTTGCAAGGAGGGAGCGCGAAAACCTGCTTCGCGCCGCCATCAGCGGGTCCGAAGGGGTCGCGGTACGATTCTTGTAGTAGAGCTCCAGCAATCTTCTTGTTTTGAAGTTTGACTCCGTCTTCGATCCATCTTTTATTCCAAACAGAAGCTTGTCGACCGCAACGAGGCGATGGTGGAAATCTTGGTTGAAGTAGCCCCCCACCTCGCCGAGTTGGAACAGCTCCGGGCCTTAAAGGCCGAGATGGAGGGGCGTCATGCGAAGAGGGAGGCCTGGCTGAGGAGTGGCGCCGATCAGCTCAGGGCGGAGACATGGGCCCTGGCTGGAAAGATTAGAGGTAAAATCCTCGGGTATATCTTCCCGACTGAACCGTTGATGTATTCATCCAGCCGCGTTGTTCCCGACTGCCCAGTTGTGTCATGACTGCATGGTTGAGCTCTCGGCTAATCTGTGGTGTAGACCTCGAAGCGGAGTTAAAGACCCGAACAGAGAGGGAATCGCAGCTGAAGGAGGCCAAAGAAGCCAAGGCCGAGCTTGAGAAGGTCAAGGCCGACCTGACAAAGGCCAACGCCGAGCTTGACCGGGAGAAGTCCGAGCGGGAGAAAGCCGTTGTCAAGCTCGGTGAGGAGAAGGCTGAACTGGAGAAGACCGTGGCCGGGTGGGAGGTCGACTATGAAAGTAAGTCCTCAACCCGACTGTGATCTTGGCCAATCCATTAGTTATCCTGTGTGTAGCCGATTTTGACAAGCTTACTTGCCGGCTGATCTGGGCAGACATGAGGACCAACGTCCGGGCCCAGTATCAGTTCTACACGAAGGAGATAAGGTTGATCAGGGAGTCACGGGAGGCCCTTGTCGGGTCCGTGAAAGGGCTCCTTGACCTTATAGATCCCCGCCCAGTGGGAACCAGCTGCAGCAGAATCCCTCAGATAGTGGGGCGTCTCGAGGATGCACCGAGCGCCTTGAAAAGGTACTCGGATGAGCATGTTATCGCCGGCGTGGCCCAGACCCTGGCGATGACCAAATCCTTATACCCTAGGGCGGATATTGAAGCCATCGGGGAGTGGTTTGCCGAAGAGACGACGCCATAGGAGGCGCTGGAGCTGATCGCCCGGGCAAAGCCGACTGCAGAGATAATTACCCAAGACCTGGGTCTGTAAGGGCAACATGTTTATGTGGTCGGAATATATAAACTTGTGTGAACAAGTGTGTGTAAATATGTGTGCGATTCCGCCAAGCTTATTTTTCGGTTGTCATTAGCTTTACTTGAACGTGTAGTATGCACTGAGTTAGCCTGTCAGAACTTAATAAAAACGTTCAAAGTAAGAAGCTGTACTCGGGCAAACGTGACAGTCATAGTAAGGCTTCATAACCGAAGTGAAGTAAGCTCGTATGTTATTGACAACGCACATATAAACGTGCAGCCCCCGACTCACTACTCAGTTGATACAAGCGGCGTAGTGAGTCAGAGGAACTGTACACATGAAAATTATAGGACTCAGGTATAGAAAGGACATAGCTGTTCTATGTTCCATGAGTTGCTGATGAGAGCACCGTCTTCAGTCTTCAGTCGGTAGGCGCCTGGCCGCGTAACCTCGGCTATAATGAATGGCCCTTCCCAGATTGGGGATAGTTTATGCCTGTCTTTGGTGGTTTGTATTTTCCGTAGAACGAGATCCCCGACCAAAAAGGCGCGGCCACGGACATTGCGGCTGTGGTAGCGGCGTAGGCCTTGAAGATACCTTGCCGACTGGATAGTTGCGGTGTCTCTTGCTTCTTCCAGCTGATCTAGTTCGACCAGTCGGGTATTGTTGGAGTCATCTTCTGAGTAGGCCCGGACTCGTGGAGAGCCGAACTGTAACTCAGTAGGTAGCATAGCCTCGGCGCCGTAGACCAGAAAGAAAGGGGATTGCCCTGTTGCCCGACTAACCGTGGTTCTGAGAGACCAAAGGACGGATGGGAGTTCTTGTACCCACCGGCCCGCATATAGTTGTAGTCGGTCGAATATCCTGGCCTTGATGCCTTGTAAGACCATACCGTTGGCTCGTTCAACCTGCCCATTGCTCCGTGGGTGTGCCACGGATGCATAGCAGATCTTGATGCCAAAGTCGTCGCAGAAGTCTTGGAATAGGCCCGCCGCGAACTGAGTACCGTTGTCGGTGATGATGCGGTTAGGGACTCCGAACCGGTATAATATACTCATGATGAAGTCCTTTGCTCGTGCCGCTGTAATTGTTGCAATGGGTTTAGCCTCAATCCACTTGGTGAACTTATCCACCGCGACGAATAAATGTGTGAACCCCCCTGGCGCTTTCTTGAAAGGCCCGACCATGTCGAGCCCCCATACTGCAAATGGCCAGGAGATGGGGATAGTTTGGAGTTCCTGGGCCGGAAGGTTTGTTTGTCTTGCATAGAACTGGCAACCCTCACACTTGCGAATGATGTCTTTGGCGTCTGTTACTGCTGTGGGCCAGAAAAATCCCTGTCGGTAAGCCTTTCTGACTAACGTCCTGGATGCGGCGTGGTTGCCACATATGCCCGAGTGGATTGAGTGCAGGATCTGCTTACCCTCCTCGGTGGTGACACAGCGCATGAGGACACCGGATGCGCTCCTTCGGTACAGGTCTTCTCCGACTAGTAGGAAGCTCTTGCTTCGACGCTTTATCTGCTCGGCTTGGCTGTGATCTTCTGGGAGTTCATCGTCCGTGAGAAATTTGACAACAGGAGTCCTCCAGTCTTGACATATGTACAGCACCTCGTCTGTGGTCAGGGTAGGCTCGCCTCCCGACTGATCTGGCGCCGGTTTCTTCTTGACTGATGGCTCCATGAGTTGCTCGACAAAGATTCCAGCTGGAACTGTTTCTCGTTTGGATCCCATGTTTGCCAGTTCGTCTGCTGCGTCGTTGTATTGGCGCAGGACATGTGTGATTTCCAGCCCGTCGAACTTGTTTTCCAGCTTGCGGACCTCCTGACAGTATGCCGCCATGGTGTCGTCGAGGCAGGTCCAGTCTTTCATGACTTGGTTTACCACGAGTTGAGAGTCTCCGCGGACAACCAGTCGACGTATGCTGAGTGATATAGCGATGCGGAGCCCGTGAACAAGTGCCTCGTACTCGGCGACGTTGTGGGAAGCCGGGAAGTGGATTTGTAGAACGTACTTCAGTTTTTCACCAGTGGGGGACGTCAATATGACTCCGGCCCCGGCGCCACCGATCCGTAGAGAACCGTCGAAGTACATTGTCCAGTACTCTAGCTTTGCTGTTGGTGTAGGCTGTTGGACTTCTGTCCACTCGGCCACGAAGTCGGCTAGAGCTTGAGACTTGATTGCTGTCCGTGGCTGGAAGGTGATGTCGAACGCCATCAACTCGAGTGCCCATTTAGCGATTCGGGTGGTGGCCTCGCGATTATGATGGACATCCCCAAGTGGAAATGCTGTGACCACCATGACTTGGTGTGCTTGGAAATAATGCACTAGCTTTCGGACTGTGATAAGTAGGCCATATAACAGCTTCTGGACTTGCGGATATCTCGTTTTCGAGTCGGCAAGGACCTCGCTGACGAAGTAGACTAGCCGTTGTATTTTTTGAATATGACCCTGTTCGGATCGCTCAACCACCAGCACCGTGCTGACTACCTGTGTTGTTGCCGCCAGGTATAACATTAGCAGTTCCTGGGGCAGCGGTGATGCCAACACGGGGGTGATGTGAGGAATTGTTTAAAGTCTTCGAAGGCTCGCTGGGTTTCCGGAGTCCATTGGAAAATGTCGGTCTTTTTGAGTAGCTTGAAGAAGGGCATGCCCCGTTCGCCCAGTCGGGAGACAAACCGGCTGAGTGCCGCCATGCAGCCTGTCAGCTTCTGGACGTCTTTAAGGTTAGTCGGGGGTGCCATGTGCCTGATAGCGTTGACTTTCTCCGGGTTGGCCTCAATGCCGCGGTGCGAGACGATGAAGCCAAGTAACTTTCCGGATGGAACGCCGAAGGCGCATTTTTCCGGGTTCAACTTCATCTTGAATTTTCGAAGGTTTTGGAAGGTTTCTTCCAAGTCAGCGATGAGGTCTTCTTTGGACTTGGTCTTGATTACCACGTCGTCGACGTAGGCTTCCACGTTTCGTCCGATCTGAGTATGCAGACACCGCTGAATAGCCCTTTGATAGGTTGCGCCCGCGTTCTTCAGACCGAAAGGCATTGTGATATACCAGTACGCTCCAAACGGTGTGATAAAAGATGTCTTCAAGCAGTCTTCTTCCCTCAGGCTGATTTGATGGTATCCCGAGTAGCAGTCGAGAAAACTGAGTAGGTCGCACCCTGCCGTGGAGTCAACCACCTGATCTATCCGAGGAAGACCAAATGGGTCCTTGGGGCACGCTTTGTTGAGGTCGGTGTAGTCAACGCACATGCGCCATTTACCATTTTTCTTCCGGACCAGAACTGGGTTTGCCAGCCAGTCCGGGTGGTAGACCTCTTTGATGAACCCGGCTGCGAGGAGTTTGGTAATTTCCTCCCGGATAGCATCTTTGCGGTCTTGAGCGAAGCGCCGCAGCCGTTGTTTGACTGGCTTGGTGTCTGTCTTCACATTTAGGGCATGCTCGATCACCTCTCTTGGTACGCCCGGCATGTCGGACGGTTTCCACGCGAAGATATCCTTGTTGGCTTGGAGGAAGGTGACGAGCGCGTCTTCCTATTTGGGGTCGAGTCCGGTCCCGACTAGAGCAGTCTTGGAGGGGTCGGAAGGGTCCAGGGGGATCTTCTTCATGTCAGAGTCTGCTGAAATTCCTGACTTCGCTGCTTTTTTAGCCGGGACTTGATCTTGCTCGACTTCAGTTGTGACGGCTTGCCGAATGTTGTCGCGTCCGACTGCCGCCTCTTGTGATTGGGCCAGTTCGCAGCTCTCCTTGTCGCAGGTGAAGGCTTGCTTGACGTCGCTGCGGAGGGAGAGGACTCCTGCTGGTCCGGGCATCTTCAACACCATGTATGTATTGTGCGGTATCGCCATAAATTTGGCGAGTGCTGGTCGTCCGAGTATCACGTGGTACGCGGTCTCGAAATCGGCGACCTCGAAGCAGACAGTTTCTGTGCAGAAATTGTCCCGTGTGCCGAAAGTTACCGGCAAAGTTATCTGCTCGAGTGGAGTTGATGACAGGCCGGGAATTATCCCGTGGAAGGGCGCTGTGCTCGGCCGTAGTTCTGAACGAGGAATTTTCATCTCGTCCAAAGTCTTGGCGAACAAGATATTGAGCGCGCTGCCTCCGTCGATGAGGGTTTTCTTCAGCCTGATATTTTTGACGACCGGGTCCAGGACGAGTGGATAGCGTCCCGGGTGGGAAACCCGATCAGGGTGATCTGCGCGATTGAAGGTGATGGCCATCTCTGACCAGTGCAGGTATTGGGGGGTGTCGGTTGTGGAGACCGTGTTGATGTCGCGCGCTGAAAGCTTCTGTTTGCGCTTGGACTCGTATGCGAGTGGTCCCCCGAAGATATGGTTGAGCTCGGCTTGAGGATCTTGGAAGTCGTCAGCCGGGCCCGAGTCTGGCTTCTCTTTGTCCTTGTCGGCGCCAGATGATGAAGTTTGCTCAGAGGCAAACTTTTTGAGCATATAGCAGTCTTTGGCCGCGTGCTTTCCCTTGGGGTGAAACGGGCATGGCCCACTCATGACTTTCTGGTAGTCGTTGTTCCGCTAGGGCCGCGACCGGGTGCGCTCCATGTTGGCCACCTCGTTGTCTGACTTCCGTTTACGGCTGCCGGACTTGTTTTGAGATGGCTCGTTGTCAGCTTTCGCCTTCTGTTCTTTTTGTCGGGGCTCCTTCTTCTCGTCAAGGGCCTCGGCGACCGCTTCGGCTGAGTCGGCGTATTTATTGGCCATGTCGAAGAGCGCCCGGATTGTGGAGGGTGGCTTCCGAGTGAACTTTGCGATAAGCGGAGCATCTTTGACCCCTTTGCGAAAGGCGGCGATGATAGCTTCGTCTTTGATCGTTGGCATTTGGTTGCACTTCTCGGAGAACCTTTTGATGAATTCGCGCAAGGACTCGTTTTTCTTCTGGTGCAGTTGATAAAGATCATGCTCCGAAGCGGGTCTATCGTAGGTCCCCTGGAAATTAGCGATGAACCGCTCCCTGAGTTGTCCCCAGGAACCAATCGACCGCCTTGGGAGGCCTGTCAGCCATGTCCTCACCGAGTCGGCTAGCACGACTGGGAGGTAGTTAGCCATGACTCTGCTGTCGCCGCCAGCAGCGCGAACTGCTAGGGTGTAGACGGTGAGCCAGGACTCGGGATTTGTCTTGCCGTCGTACTTTTCGATCCCGTCGTACCAATAAAGACATCCTGCAGCTCCCGAGTGAAGGCTGGGATGCCTTCGTCTTCGTGAGGGCTCCGACTCCGATCTTGGCGATGTAGTCGCTCAAGGTGGAGGCCGAAGCGCTCGTTTTCGTCTTCCAGTCGGCGGCGTTCATCTTCTTCGCGTTGTTCGCGTTGGGCGTTTGAGGTGTGGCGGAGGTCCTGGTGCAGTCAAACTAGGAGGTCCTGATTGGGTCGGCGGTCGTATCGGCGACGCCGCCGGTTGTCATTATTGGTATTGCCGAGCGTTGTTTGCCGGGACTCTTCACGTTGCCAACTGGAGCCAGCCGCCCATCGTCGTGCCGATGCGGATGAACCTGCCGCCGGAGAATCCGACCGGTTGGTTGGTATAGCGGCGTCGCCCGACTGCTGTTGCTGCTGACAGGCAGCAGCTGTAATCATCGCCTTGATCTTGGCGATAGTCGGGGTGGCCTGGTGATCGGCCCCGAGCTGGAGTGTGTCCAGCAGAGTCGCTGTGGCCACAACGTTCTGTTGTGGCATGACAAAGACGTCGTGGTCGCCGATCTTGGTTTGGAGGATCTGTTGCTGAGCGATCCGCCCAGCCTGGCGGAGCTCGTCGTTGTGGGCTTCGCGATTGGCCTCCTCTTGTTGTAACCGGCGCGCCTCCTCTTGTTGCTCCTCTTGTAGTCGGCATACCTCGGAAGGTGGTGATGAAGCCATGAAGATCTCGCGGGAGAGGGGGAAGCTTGCCGAATTAAAGTCCGAGCTAGCGCTCGAACCGCTGTCCGACTTGGTATCGGACTCCGAATAGTTTATCGGAGTGAGAATGACTCCGACCTCTCTAGATCCAATCTGAAACGGCGCTTGGCCGTGTCCAAACTGAATCGCTGGAGATCAAGTCTGCTGCGCAGGGTAATGATGCGCAGCGTCGCCGGAATTGTTTGGGAGATTGACGACCTCTCTGCTTCTCGGCCCAACTCGGGCTGGCTCAAGGCCTAGCGCAAGCCGGACGCCAAAGGAGAGGGTTGTCCCGATGTTTGGCGATGTGAAGGACTGCCGCAGGAAGTCGCTGAAGGAAACGGCGGTGTCCTGCGTGCCGACTGGCGCAACGTCGGCTGGTTCCCCGGCTGGCAAGATTGGATCTGCTTCAGCCAGGGTGAGACCACCGAATTGATCGGCGGTGAAGTCTAAGCTTCCGAAGGTAATGGCATCTCCGGGGAAGAACTTGTTGCTGTCGACTCCGTTGATTGAATCCATCGAATCTTCAGATGAGGAATTCGCCAGAGGCCCCTACTTGGTGCGCCAACTGTCGATGCTTTGCACCGGCAATAAAACTATGGGGCTACTCGGCGAGGGTGAATTCAGTGGACTGCAGAGGAACACAAAAGAATTATACTGGTTCAGGCCCTCAAGATGAGGTAATACCCTACGTCCAGTTGAGGTGTTATTCCTCTGAGGTGTATGTAGATCGATGATCTGGTTGATCTTTTTCTCCCTGCCCTGAGGGGCGCCCTGCCTCCCTTTATATACTAGGGGACAGGGGTACATGATAAGGATCCCAGTCGGATACGACCAAGGGATTTCCTTCTTAGAGATAGAATCCTATCCGACTAAGACTATGTTTCCTTATTATACAAGGCACAGCCTACCGGATGCTATCTTATCTCTAATTACATGGTCTGGCCCATCCTCTATCCGAGTGGCCCATGTACTGGTAATGAGGTACCCGGGGCCCATGGCCTCCACAAGCACATAATGATCTGTTTCAGCACTGCATCACCCTTCTTGTTTAATTTCTACAGGAAAATTTACTTGGGCTAAAAATCCGAATCTCTCATAGAACAAAGTATACTTCACCAGGAACTTGAATATAAAAGTTTCATGATTTAAAAACCCCTCTGGCTTGGCCCTTAGGTTTTCTTTTCAGCTTATGAACATGTAGGACAGGTCCGAACGACTAGTTGGCTTATCCTCCTTTCACCCATCCGATTAGTTGGGGGACTATCACATTTTAAGGGGGGTAGTATACCTAGGTGAAGATATCGAAACATTAAAGGATAGAACCCTTAGACATTCATGATACATTCTAAGTTAATGTCCTCAAAGATAGCGAGATTTAATCGTCCTAGTTGCCTTCCCAGACTGGGAGGATCTAAAAACTATTGTTTCATAAATACATATTCTTGGTCAAACTCATACCATTAGAGGCCTGAACTTTCCTAGGTGCCTATAACCTTGTATCATCATGACCTTGTAAATTAAGTTCTCTAGGGTCAGAAGCATTATCCAAAGTTAGCCTCTTATCGTTTCCAGTTTTATTCAACCCTTAATTATGGAACTAATGTTAACCCTATTATATCTCTATAGATAGTAGCCGCATACGAGCCTTTCTGGTTTTCAGGGGGTTACAATGAGAACACTACACAACATAATCTTTGGATAATGTTGCAACATGCTGGATTCACTCAACCTCCAGAGTACCACATCTTCATCAAGACTATCGGCACCTCGCAAGTCCTTTATATGGTCCCAGTTGAAGGAGACCGCCACTAATTTTGCCAGGTTGGGTACGCCCCATGAGGGTCGTCAACCGAATCCTATGCTAATGCAAGGTTCAGGTACCTTATTTGGCCATAACTCTATTGGGTATGGTATGTCCCATGAGGGTCGCCAGCCAAATCCTATGCTAATGCAAGGTTCGGGTACCTTATTTGGCTTTACTGAAGTCAGAGAAGATCTACGTCGTCAAAGCGCATCCGGAGTTCTCATGCACTGTGTCACGCTTGAGGAGGGCAAGCAGATCTTGCAATATACCTACTCGGGCATCTGTGGCAACCATGCTGCATCCAGAACATAAGTCAGAAAGGCTTGCAGACAAGAATTCCTCTGGCTGATTGTGGTCACCAACGCTGGAGCACTTATCCTGACATGCGAGGGATGCTAATTTTATAGGGCTATGCTAGGTACATCGGTTTAGGCCGGCTTATTCGGTAGTAGGCCAAAGATATGAGTTTCTCGATAGCACGCTCTATTGGGCTGCTCGCTGGCTGTGTTAAAATCACAGTGCAGGTGCTATTCACAGAAACTGACTAAATAATCAGATATGCTTCATGCTAAGCCTACAGCCGGGTGTATATATTCGGGTATCTGCATTATTTACCAGGTATTGAGGATATATCCTTATAAGGATAACAAGCTGGTCTCCATTAAAATTGGAGATGCAGGTATCTCTCAAGTACACCTGACCATGTATTGGGTTAAAATCTATAAAGTGGTACTTGGCCTACATGCTTGGCCAACAATTGCCATGAGCAAAAATTCTTCCGGCTGACATGATGCCAAAGAGTCTCATATACCAGTAGTGCATTACTTGGGAAAGACTAAAAAATTCTTCCTGTTGACATAATGCCGAAGAGTCTAATTTCTAGGTGACATACTACTTGGGAAAGACTAAAAAATATTCCAGCTAACATGATGCCGAAGAGTCTTATTTTCGAGTGATACATCACTCGGGAGAGACTACAAGGTTAAAGATCTTTGACTTTATGTTTAATTGTTTCACAATTAAGCACAAAGTCAGGGGCTACACCTAATAGGTGCGCCTATTTGGCACACGCTATTCATATTTCTACATGAAGCCCTTCATAGCCTCATTGCCAGCTGACATGAAGCAAGACTCGGGAGAAGAAGCACTCGGAGAAAGAGTACTCAGGAGCAATACACTCGGGAATTCTTCACCGTGGAGGATGAATACTTGGCATTAGCTTTGACTCAACTATGATGGTCTTAGGGGCTGCTGTGGAGGCCATGGGCCCCAGGTACCTCATGACAAGCATATGGGCCACTCGGATAGAGGATGGGCCTAGCCTTGTAATTAGAGATATGGCTGGATTCGGCAAACTAAACCTTGTACGATAAGGAAAATACAGTCCTAGTCGGGCACATTAATCTCTAACAGGAGATCCCTTGGTCGTAGTCCAACTGGGACTCCTACTTTGTAACCCTGTCCCCCAATATATAAGGGGAGCTAGGGCGCCCCATGAGGGCAGGTTCAGAAGAAGTCATACATCCTCAAAGTAAATACACCACAATTGAACGTAGGGTATTTTCTCATCTCGAGGGCTTGAACTAGTATAAACCTTTTCGTGTTTCTTTGCAATCCATCATGTTTCGGTCTAACGAGTAGCCCTATATATTTATTGCTGGTGTAAAACATCGACAAGGACCTAGGAGAAGAAGCACTCATATAAAGAGTACTTTGGAGCAATGCACTCGGGAAGTCTTCACCATGGACGATAAGCACTCGGCGTCAGCTATGACTCAACTGTGAAGGTCTCAGGGGCTATTGTGGAGGCCATGGTCCCCGAGTACCTCATGGATGACAATATGGCCACTCGGATAGAGGGTGGTCCTGCCATGTAATTAGGGATATGGTAGAACTTGGCTTCATGTTACCTTGCATGACATGGAAAGAGATATAGTCCTAGCCGGTTACTCTGTGTTCCTAGAGGGAAATCCCTTGGTCGAGTCTGACCAGGATTCTTACGATGTTACCTTGCCTCCTTGGTATATAAGGAGAGGCAAGGAGCCCCCTTTGGGCAATATAACCAACACCAGCGAATCTCACCAAAGAAACCTCAAAGGCAATACACAGCAGCTGGATGTGGGGTATTACGTCACCTTGAGGGCCTGAACTAGGATAAATCTTTTGTGTTCCTTCACATCCATCAAGTTTAGGTCTTATGAATAGCCCCATAATCAATACAGTCGATATAAAACATCGACACTTATCTATCTCAAGGACACTTTATTTATAAATTCATAACATAGTATGTGATTCAATCCTCTCTATGATTGTCTCTAGGGCATATCACTAATAGTCCCCCACTTGCAGTAGAGTCAATTTTATAAGTATCTAATACCCATTGCCCTAGTATGTGCCTCATGCTTTGCCTAAGGGAGCGGCTTTGTCAATGGATTTGCAACATTCAAATCCGTATGTATCTTGCATATCTTCACATCACTTCTATCGACTATCTTGTGAATGAGGTTATACCGCTTTAGAACATGCTTGGCCTATTGAAGTGATCTAGGCTCCTTGACTTGTGCAATGGCCCCACTATTATCACAGTAGAAGTCCACTGGATTGAAAGCACTAGTTATCAAACCCAGCTATCGATATTTTATATTGCCAATAATAATATGGGGCTACTCGTGAGACCTAAATTTGATGGTTTGCAAAGGAACACGAAATGATTTATACTGGTTCAGGCCCTCGAGATGAGGTAATACCCTACGTCCAGTTGTGGTGTATTGCCTTTGAGGTTTCTCTGGTGAGATTCTGTCTATGCCCCAAGGGGCTCCCTACCCCTCCTTATATACTGGAGGGATGAGGGTTACAGGATAGGAAACCATATCGGATACGACCAAGGGCTTTTCTTATTAGTACATAGAGTGTCCGGCTAGGATTATATCCCTTTTCTTGTCATGCAAGGTAATATGAAGCCAAGTCCTACTCTATCTCCAATTGTAGGGACCGGCCCACCCTCTATCCGAGTGGCTGTAATTGCCTTCCTTGAGGTACCTGAGGCCCATGGCCTCCATAGTAGCCCCTGAGACCTTCATAGTTGAGTCACAGCTGATGCCGAGTGCTTATCCTCCACAGTGAAGAGATTCCCCAGTGTTTTGCTCCGGAATACTCATTGTCCGAGTGCTTCTTCTCTCAAGTCCTACTTCATGTCAGCTGGCAATGAGGCTATGAAGGGCTTCATGGAAGAATATGAATAGTGTGCGCCAAATTTGCACACCTATTAGCTGTAGCCCCTGACTTTGTGCTTAATTGTGAAACAATTAAACATAAAATCAAAGATCTTTAACCTTTTAGCCTTTCCTGAGTAGTATACTACCCAGAAATTAGACTCTTCAGCATCATGTCAGGTGGAAGTATTTTTGCTCAAGGCAATTTTGGCTAAGCATGTAAGCCGAGTATCACTATGGAGTAAATCCAATGTGTGATGAGATGTACTTGAGAGATACCTGCATCCTCAATTTTAATGGAGACCAGCTATTGATCCTTATAAGGATATATCCTCGATACCTTAAAATAATCAAGATACCTGAATATACACCCGTCTGTAGGCTTAGTATGAAGCGTATCTGATTATTTAATCGGCTCTTGTAAAATAGCACCTGCATCGTGATTTTAACGTGACCAGTGGGCGACCCAATAGGGCATGCTATTTAAGAACTCATATCTTTGGCCTACTACAGAATAAGTCAGCCCAAACTGTCGATGTTTTACACAGGCAATATGAATATGGGGCTACTCGGCGGATGGAAACTCGGTGGATTGCAAAGGAACAAGGAGAGGTTTATACTGGTTTAGGCCCTCGATGTGAGGTAATACCCTACGTCCAATTGTGGTGTTATTCCTTTGAGGATTTGTGTCTGTTTCTATGAGCTCGTGCCCTCTGGGGGCGCCCTGCCTCCCCTTATATAATGGGGGATAGGGGTACAAGGTAGGAATCCCAGCCGGATATGGCCAAGGGATCTCCTCTTAGAGATACAATCTACCTGGCTAGGACTGTATATTCCTTATTGTACAAGGCAAAGTTAGCCGGGTGCTACTATATCTCTAATTACAAGTCTCGGCCCATTCTCTATCCGAGTGGCCCATATGCTTGTGATGAGATACCCGGGGCCATGGTCTCCACAGTAGCCCCGGAGACCTTCATAGTTGAGTCACAGCTAATGCCGAGCACTCATCCTCCATGGTGAAGATTGCCCGAGTGCATTGCTCCCGAGTACTCTTTGTCTCAGTGCTTCTTCTTCCTGAGTCCTGCTTCATGTCAGCTGGCAACAAGGCTATGAAGGGCTTTATGTAGATGTATGAATAGTGTGCGCCGAATAGGCGCACCTATTAATTGTTAAGACAATTAAACATAAAGTCAAAGATCTTTAACCTTGTAGTCTTTCCCGAGTAGTATACTACTAGTATATGAGACTCTTCAGTATCATGTCAACCGGAATATGATTTATAGTCTTGCCAAGTAGCATGCCACTCGTATATAGGACTCTTCAGCTTCATGTCAGCTGGAAAGGGGGTTTATAGTCTTTCCCGAGTGATGTCCCACTTGGAAGTTAGACTCCTCAGCGTCATGCCAGCTGGAAAGAATATTTATAGTCTCTCCTAAGTAGTGCACTACTCGAAAGTTAGACTCTTCAACGTCATGTCGGCTGGAATAATGTTGCTCATGGCAACTGTTGGGCAAGCTTGTAGGTCGAGTACCACTTTATGAAATTAAATCCATTGCATGGTCAGGTGTACTCGAGAAAGATACCTGCATCCCCAATTTTAATGAAGACCAGCTTGTGATCCTTATAAGGATATATCCTCGATACCTAGTGGATAAGACAAATACCCAAACACATGTGTTTAGCAATTAGGCCTTCGTGAAGCATATCTGTTTACCTCATCGGTTCCTGTTGGTAGCACCAGCACTATTATTTTAACACAGCCTGCGAGCGGCCCATAATGAGCGTGCTACTATAGAAACTCATATCTTGGTGGCCCAGTACCGACTTTATAGGCCCAAGCCCACGAATCGGAATCGGCTCTATAAAAGGCGGGGAGACAGAGAAAAGATTCCTTCATCTTCTCGAATCCACAAATCGTTTCGTCTTCCGCTTCCGCGCCAAAATTTCACCTCCTGCTCCGCTAGGGTTCGCTGTTGCTTGCTCTTCCCCACCAGAACTCGGGCGATTTCGCTCTCCCTCGTCTATTCCAAACCTCCAGTAGCATTTCCCCCAAATCCCCTCATCCCCAGCCATACCGAGGGCTTCGGATCTTGCGGGTCCGTCGGATAATGTCTGGCCGACTTCAGATTGCGGGTCAGTGAAGTTGAAGCTTCTAGAGAAGCAGGTGAAGTTGCAAAGCCAGGAGATCATCAACTGGCGTCCGGCTGAGGGCAAATCGGTTCCGAAGCCCCAGGAGGGTGAGACCGTCATTTTTGCCTCTTTTTTCCACCGGGGTCTTTCTCTTCCATCTTTCGAGTTCTTCCTCCAGCTTCTTACTTTTTACGAACTCGAGTTGGTGAATCTGAATCCCAACTCAATTCTGCAAATCTCCATTTTTGTGACTCTTTGTGAGTGCTTCCTGGGTGTGGAACCCCATCTGAATCTGTTCAGGTATTTGTTCCATATCAAGCCCCAACCCTCCAAGAATAAAATCCAAGTAATTGGGGGGGCCGGTGTCCAACTTAGGAACAAGATGAAGAAGATCTATTTAGATATTCCTTTGAAATCTTCTCTCAAGGGCTAGCATAAGGAATGGTTTTACTATTTCGATCTTGAGCCATGCCTTCCCCATTTTATGGGTTTACCCCCGGTGATTATTGCCAAGTGGTCCACCTCTGAAGAAATGGGGCAGGTTAATACACTTGTCAGCAAGATTAGCAACCGGAAGAAAGCCGGGTTGACTGGCCCATGGGTAGCCAAACGCTTCTTGACTCGGTGCCTCATGCCGCTGAAGCTAAGGTGCCACTTCGGTTGGGACTATAAGGGCAAAGGTGATCCTAGCCGGGAATTCTCTGACCTGATAGACAAGTACAAAGTGACCGACATCCTACTGGATTTCTTCACTAGCAGGGTGGTTGAAACTGAGGACACAGATCGGTCCGTGGCGGCTTACAGCAAGAAGAGGCCATGCCCAAAGGTAACCCCTGCTGATGTTGTCTTGTAGTTCATTTGTGGTGAATGCTTGCAGATACATGCCCAGATTGGCTCCACAGTGTGTAACTTGCATTGTTGAACTGCTTGCAGTCATGTAAGGAGTTTGATGACGACTCCCGGAAATTATCGGCCTGGAAATCAAAGAAGAGGCTGAGAAGTCCTTCTGCCGCCTAGCTTGACTCCAAGAGAGCGGGGAAGAGACCTATTGTAAATCAGGGTAAGAAGATGGTTATGAGGCCGAGAGATGCTGCCGGGAGTCTGAAGATAAAGGACACCGTCGGTGCAGCGCCCAAGCCATTGAGTCCTAGACCGGGACCCGTGCAGTCGAGCTCAACATCATCGAGCCCAACTAGAGTGTCGCCGAGTACAGGGCCGATTCCAGCGCCGCCAGGCTCAGCAACATTGAGCCCAAGAATGGCGCCGCCGAGTACCCGGGCACCCCAGCTGGCCGCACCGAGAGTGGGGCTATCCAAGATAAAAACGCCACAGCCGACTGCCACACCGACTGGCCTGACAGCCGACCACAGCCCACCGCTGGGATCTGGATCTCTCGGGCAAAGGCTTAAGTTCTCCAAGAGGTAGGTTGCTCTGGATCTTCTGAAAATCTTGTTTGTCATGGTAGTGTCTTGAAGTTTGACTTGTTATGCAGGAAGCAAGCCGATATTGATCTCAAGGAGATCGCTCCGGCCACTCCCGTTGTAGAGCCGCCCCAGCCGAGCCAGTGCCAGCGAGCACACCTACTGAGCTGGCGACGGTCCTAGTTGCAGAAACTGAGACGGTCCCAACTGCAGGGCCGCCGACACCGACCGACCAAGGGGTGGCCGTTGAAGCCGCTGCTCCAGCCCCTGAGCTAGCCCCTGAGGCCCCGGAGGCTGCCGAGTTGGAGGCCAGGACCCCGTCGCCGTCCTTGTCTCCATCGTCATCGTCATCATCGTCGTCGTTGTCGCTGTCTTCTCCAGACAGACCGGACCTCCCAGGCTCGAAGCTCCTCCCCGCAAGTTCCCGCGGATATTTTGCTGGACGGCGCCCAACGGAACCGCGAGGAGTTACAAGCATGATGAGGTTGCGGCGGAAAAGGAGCATGAAGACTTGCTTCGTGGCACAATCGTTGTGTCCCAGGGGATTCAGGTATGATTTCCGTTGTATTGGAATCTTGGTAGTCTTCCTCGCACGAGTGTTCTGACGCTTGACTTACTTTGACTTGTTTCTCCCCGAGCAGAATCTTGTTGATCGCTCGGAGAAGATGCACGAGGTTGTGGAGGCCATGGGCCCCGGGTACCTCATGACAAGCATATGGGCTACTCGGATAGAGGACGGGCTGAGACTTGTAATTTGAGATATAGTAGCATCCGGCAGACTTTGCCTTGTACAATAAGGAATATACAATCCTAGTCGGGTAGATTGAATCTCTAAGAGGAGATCCCTTAGCCTTATCCGGCTGGGTCTCCTACCTTGTACCCCTGTCCCCCAGTATATAAGGGGAGGCAGGGCACCCCTTGAGGGCAGAAGAACAACATACGGGCTCATAGAAGATCCTTGATTGACACAAATCCTCAAAGGAATACCACCACAACTAGATGTAGGGTATTACCTCACATCGAGGGCCTGAACCAGTATAAAATCTCCCTGTGTTCCTTTGCAATCCACCGAGTTTCCATCCGCCGAGTAGCCCCATATTCATATTGCTGGTGTAAAACATCGACAGTTGGCGTGCCAGGTAGGGGGTTCAGTGAAATCAATATCAACAATCTCGATGGATCCAACAAGCGGAGTTGACGGCGACAAATTCTCCCCCAGAGACACAATAACTTTCGGAAGCCTCAACTTCGTCGCTGACCAGATTAGCAATCTCACCTTGGCTGACGCAGATCCAATCCAACCAGCCGAGGAACCAGCCGACTCCGCGCCAGTCGGCCCACAAGACGCTGCAACAACCATCATCAATCTGACGCAGCAATCTTCTACTTCACCGAGCCATGGGACAACTCTCTCCTTCGGTGTCTAACTCGCGCTAGGCCTTGAGCCAGCTTGAGATGGGCTAGGAAGGGGAGAGATCGTCAATTTCCCACGAAGATTCGGTGATGCCGCAAATCTACACTTCATACGGCGGACCCGATCCCCCACAGTGCAGTTTAGACATGGCTCAGAGCCGTCCTATTAATGGATGGAATCAAATACGCAGTATTTACCAATTTTTCTCTTTTAAAGAAAAAATTGCAGTTGCTACACGTATATGATAGATTTACTCATTTATGATAGATGTATTTATTCATATAGTGACTGTTTCTTAGTTAGGATCTTGACAATACGAAGCAATAGTTGGTTATTAGTTCATTTTCTATAATTACATAGTAGGGTTCATTCCATTTTTTTTAATCTCCTTTTTGAACCCTAAAGAAAAAAACTAACGAGTCACACACTAAGCATAGCAATTTTATTAAAAGATTTCTCCATTTTCATTAAATCTTAAAGAAAGAGGTAGAATTTCTTCTTTTTTTTAGGGATTTTAGGGAAAATAAGGCTCTTGTCATTTTTTATTCTATTACTGAACAGAATGGGAAGACAGGGTTGGTTATTCTTCATCTACGAATATCCAAATTTTGACTCCTAATACTCCATAGATAGTTCGAATTGGATAGCAGCAATAATCAATTTTAGCGTGAATTGTTTGGAGGGGAAGTCTACCCTTTTTGATGCATTCAGCACGCGCAATTTCTTTTCCTGCGAGATGGCCTGCAATTTTTACTTTTACTCCCTTTATATCTGTTTTTTAGTTAATTCAATGGCTTTTTTCATTGCCTTTCGGAATGAAACTCTATTTTTTAATTGGAAAGCTATATATTCTGCAAGAATGTTAGGTTGTTTATAAGGTTCTTTCACTTTTTTGATCCCAATATTAAGTCTCTGGTTTACAGAATTAACTTCTTTTTGTAGATCTTTCTCTAATTCTTCGATTGCTCCTTTTTTCTTTAATAAATTGGGGAATCCAATATGGATTATGATGTGGATTGTATCGATTTCTTTTTGAATTTCTATACGTGTAATTACTTCGGAACTTGAGCCTGAGTCCATTTCTTTATTATGTGTAATTACTTCGAAACTTGAGTCTGATTCTATTTTTCTATTCGAGCCTTTTTTCCTATTCTTTTGTATATAGTTCTTGATACAATTCTGTATTTTTTTATCTTTCTGTAGACCTTCTGAATAATTTTTTGGTTGTGCGAACCAAAAGGAATGGTGATTTTGAGTTGTACCAAGTCTGAAACCAAGTGGATTTATTTTTTGTCCCATATTTTTCTATTCTATTTTTTTTTACTGGGAATCAAATCTTAGATGGATCTAAAGATTATTTAGATTTCTTTACTATATTTAGTACAATTGTTATATGACACATGGTTTTTTTTATGGGAGAACTACGTCCTCGAGCCTGAGGTCTGAATTTATTCATAATAGTACTCCTACTGACTTCGGCTTTAGTGATGAATAAATTTGCTTTGTTGAAATCCCTATAATGAGCAGCATTTGCTACTGCCGAATAAACCAACTTTAAGATGGGATAAGATGCTCAATAAGGCATGAGGTTCAATATCATAACAGTTTCTTCATAGTAACGCCAACGAATCTCATCAAGAACTCTTTGTACTTTGAAAACGGACATATGGATACGTTTTTGTGCTTTGAAAACCCGTTCGAACTTAAGTAAACGATCGGTTGGTACTTTTCTTGTGAGTTTCCTTAGCCCACTCTTCTTCTTCTTTATCCTGGGGGTATACTTTACCAGTTTGAAACTTGTCATAAATAAGGTTATTCCCCGCTTACCTATTTCTTTTTTTTATTTTGAATCTTTCTATTCTGAATTCAGTTAACGACGAGATTTAGTATCCTTTCTTGCACTTTCATAACTCGTGAAATGCCGAGTAGGCACAAATTCCCCCAATTTGCGACCTACCATAGGATTTGTTATGTAAATAGGTATATGTTCCTTTCCATTATGAATCGCAATTGTATGGCCAACCATTGCGGGTAGAATGCTAGATGCCCGGGACCACGTTACTATTGTTTCTTTCTCCTCCTTCATATTGACCTTTTCTATTTTTGCCAATAAATGATGAGCTACAAAAGGATTCGTTTTTTTTCGTGTCATAGCTGATTACTCCTTTTTTTCCATTTTAAAGGGTGGCATTCTATGTCCAATATCTCGATCGAAGTATGGAGGTCAGAATAATATAGAATAATGATGAATGGAAAAAAGAGAAAATCCTTTAGCTGGATAAGGGGCGGATGTAGCCAAGTGGATCAAGGCAGTGGATTGTGAATCCACCATGCGCGGGTTCAATTCCCGTCATTCGCCCATCGCATTATTGCAAATTCCAAAAATGCAATTTTCCATATTCCTAGTTACGTATTTACTTACAGCGACGAAGAATAAAACTATCACTATATTTTTTTCCTTTTCCTAGTTCTTCTTCCAAGCGCAGGATAACCCCAAGGGGTTGTGGGTTTTTTTCTACCAATGGGGGCTTTTCCTTCACCGCCCCCATGGGGGTGGTCCACAGGGTTCATAACTACCCCTCTTACTACGGGGCGTTTACCTAGCCAACACTTAGATCTGGCTCTACCCAACTTTTTTGGTTCACCCCAACATTACCCACTTGTCCGATTGTTGCTAAGCAGTTTTGGGATACCAAACGGACCTCCCCAGATGGTAATCTTAAAGTGGCCGATTTACCTTCTTTTACAATCAGTTTCGCTACAGCACCTGCTGCTCTAGCTAATTGCCCACCCCTTCCACGTGTGATTTCTATGTTATGTATGGCCGTGCCTAAGGGCATATCGGATGAAGTAGATTCTTCTTTTCTCTCAAAAAACCCCTTCCCAAACTGTACAAGCTTCTTCCAAAGCATACGGCTTTCTAGATGTATATGACGATCTCTAGACAGATGGATCTTATATGAATCGTATGATGAAGTACCACATGAGTGGATATATAGGAAAGGAATCCAAATCTGCCGAATCGCTCATGTTATGATCTTCTACATCCTAGGTCTCCGCGTTCCGTCATCTGGCTTATGTTCTTCATGTAGCATTCAGATCGAATGACTCTATGAAATTACGTCGATACTTCTACATATTATGGGTAACGTAGGAGACATCCCTATTTTCCCCCGGGGGTCTTAATTACCACTGCTTAGCTTTCAATTCGCCTCTGACCATCAAATTAAATGTGAATAACCCGTCCTCCTCTCTTTGAAACAAGGGGTGCTTCCGATTCTGTGCGTGCTTCAAACAATTTTGTCTTCTCCATATTACCATATCTCTAGAGTCAATAATTTTCTATGAGGAACTACTGAACTCAATCACTTGCTGCCGTTACTCAACAGTTTTCTGTTGAGGTCTATCCCGTAGAGGTAGTCAAATTGGATCAGTGATCGATGTCACAGCCCCAAATCTAATTCCAAGTAATTAGGGTTATAACCTAATGCCACTAGAATGCATAAACAAAATCCTTGCTATGTCGCTTCATGCAAAATTAAAGTTTACAATATGTAAACCTTCAATAGTTAAAACCCTAATCGGTAAAAACCAAACCTTACCAAATAGTGCATCAAGTTGAACAGAAACATATGTGGGAAATAATTTATTCAAATACTATTTTAATTACCATGAATCATTATAATTTTTCCAGAATTGACTTCATTAGTTTAGACCCCTCACAAATTACAAACAAGTTTCAGCCTGGATCCTTCTCTTTGCCATATGCATTCGTACAGTCTAAGGATTTTTCTGAAGATGTTAGGTTGCACATAAAACCATGGAAAAATTCCTGTAAGCACTATCTCACCAAATCAACCCACTGTAAATTTTACATAATTTTATCACTTCAATAAATACTTCAACTAAGTCCCTCAAATCAGCAAAACTAGAAAGCTGGCTGAGACAAATTAGTTTACTTCTAAAATTCACCAAATAAGAGTGAAGATTAATTAGACAGTGAAATTCTACCAACAGGTGTGACACCATGAACCCTACTACCAGGAATTTTGGTTTAATTTAATTCCCAAAGAAATCACATAAAATAATGAGATCAAGGCACTGGAGAAACAAGTGAAACTGCAGCAAAACTGGATCAGTGTGCCTACTTTGCTTTTTCACCAGAGATGAACCAGACCTCTTCTAACCACGAATTTTGGTCAGCAGGTTACACACATCTTTCTCTACCTCCAGTATTTTTCCCATAATTTATATCCCTTATTAACCTGCTGAAATCACTGATGCAAGACAGCTGTCTATACAGCTCACAACACTTAGTCTCTAGAGATTTCTCCTCTCTCAAGTCACTGACCAGTGGGACCCACAAGACCTGGCCCACTTGTCAGCCTCATAGCAGCCTGTGACAGTGTGTTTCACCAGGAAATTCACCCATACTCCTCCACTCCTCCTAGACCATCACTACTTTGACCCACAAGCCATAGAGTAAATCTAGCTAAATATGAGTAGAACATTGTTGCCTGACATGTGGGACCCACCAGAGGCACTGTGGAGATGGAGCAACTCAGCATTGCATGAGCCAACGTGTCACTGCCTCCTTCTTCTTCCTCTCTCGATTTACAGAGCTCCCTGGACAGCTTAGCCTGGAGACCTCGACCATTTCGCCTCTAATCTCACCAGCAGAACCTCCTCCTCATCCTCTCCACGATCCCACCGAGAAAACCCACGGAACCTCCAAGAATCACCGCCGGCAACTTCATCTTCCCCGGCGCCGGCAGTGTTCGACAGAAACCCAGCTAGCTCCAGTGAGCCCCATCCTCTTCCATCTGCAAGAACATGATTACCACCCTCTAATCGTTCCGTTTTTCGCGTTACCTTGCCCTAGGAACCGCCGGCCGAAGTCGCCGCCGTGCCCTGCCTTGTCCGGCAGAGTGCCGCCGTGACACCATTGCTGTTCTGGCCGCCTCGGAGCGAGTCTGACCGAGCCTTCGCGCCAACACCGTCGCCCTGCCCCCAGAAGACCCCTAGCCGAAGGAATCAGGACATAGCGTAGTGTACCGGGAGGTCGACGTCGTCTTCTTCCCCTCCGGTCAATCCGTCGCCGCCGCCGATTCGTCCTCTCTGGTGAGCCTCTGCTCGATTCCCTACTCCGGTACCTTCACTAGAGCTTCACTAACTTGGTGGACATCGTTTCCCAGTCACCCATGGACCGAAGTTAGCCGACGCCGTCGCTCAGAAGTTTTCCGCCGCCGCCGGGCTAGTTCCGCCGTCGCCGTTGTGGTCCCAGCTTCGTCAAGACTAGCACGAGCCTTGGTGAGCACTCCGGTACTCTGTATAACCGCGTGCATGCTTGGTTCTGGAAAGAATCGGGTCGTAGCTCGTTTTGCCGCAGCATCCCGAAACACTCCGCCGCTGGAGCTTGCCGCCGGCGAGATTCCGGTGACCCGAGGTGTCAAGAAGACCACCCTTAGCTCCGCCGTGAACTCCTCTACCTTTTCTGTTTTTGGCCTGACCGCAGCCGAGCTACCGTTCGCCGCCGCCGCCGCCGAGAAGCCCGCCGGCTCTGTCTGCCTGCGCCCTTCTCTGTTCGCCGCAAGGCCGGACCATACACTTCGGGAACGGACGGTCCGATCCATGCGCCCGCGCCCTCGTGCTCTCGTGCCCGCGCGCTCGCGCCCTGCTCCCGCGCCCTGCTCTGTTTTGCCTCGCTGGCCTGCGGGCCCAGGCTGCAAGGGAAATCAGAAAAGAAGAAAGAAGAAAGAAATAGGAAAAGTAATTAAAAGATTTATCTTACAACAGAAAAATGGCTAAACTTTGCAAATCCATAACTTCTCCATTTTGACTCTAAATTGAGTGAAACCAATTTTGTTAGCTCTGTAAATTTGTGAACTTTATTACTGTAAAATAAAATAGGACAACTTCTGTACAGAAAATATCCATAAAATAATATGAAGCAAAATTGACTTATTTTGGGCTTAATAACTTGAAATATTCCCATAAAATTCATCCTATTTGCTAAAAATGTGAAACCACCTCTGTTAAACTCAGAAAATTGTAACCTTACTGTGGAAAAGTTGTATTTGATAAAAATACCTCCCAAAATAGGCCTAAGTAATTTTGTAACCTTTCTTTTTGTTAAACTTGTAAAATTCATATCTAAATCATTTTAAATCGGATTTCAGTAAACCAAATTTTGTCGGAACCAGGAAGATATGTATTTTTCACATAAAAATGCTCACACTCATAAAATCCTACCAGAGAAGGCAAGCACTTATTTTCTACTTAGAGTTTTCCTATAGTTTCGGCTTTTGCCGTTTTCAGCCCTTCTACCTTGTTATTTTTGTATCTCCCAATCCAGGGATGCAAATGACTTGGTTCTTTCTCCTAAAATCTTATTAGGACATGCCATACCTACTGTATTTATCTCATAATTAATTAATCATGTTGCATAGACATGTTTATTGCTTCTTATTTGCATATTGCTTCTTATCGATAGATTCTGAGGATACGGAGTATGTGGAGATTTACCCAGAGCCTGAGAGTGTCTTCTCGCTGCAGCAAGGCAAGCGTCTAAGCATATTGAACCTATGTTTTCAATAAATTGATTTGTTTGTGAAAACAATATCTATATGCATGCTTCAGTCTATTCAAAATGGGGAAAACGGGTAGAGTCAATATTACCCAATTGTATGCATTTCCATTCGTTGGTTATTGATGCCATGTTTATACATTGTTACCCCTGGTTAAGGACTTTGGGATACTTTTATTTTACCGAATGCTTAGCCATGCTTATTTCTAGACTTAGAAAAATCCGATAGATGGAGCTATCGGTATAAAACTAGTTAATACGAATGGATAGGTTGAAATCTGACAAGAATAATCTCTGAATAATAATTGAAAATATGTTTGACTTGGACGGATGATAGGGCGATGAAGGGATGGTGTTTCCCCGATGCACGTAGCTCCGTCTGGGTCGTTAAGGACCGAACATGTTAACATCTATTCAAGCACCCTACGTACTTCCACACGCCGGGAGTGGGACGGCTTAACTCAGTAGCACGGGAGGCTGTGGCCATCTACGCCCGTCCGTCAGTCGTGAGGATGGATTTCCGTTGGAGGACCTCGAGCGCACCTGGACTAGCCGGAGGTGCCTCCCACGACGGTGAGCCCGCCTTAGTCACCCTGTGTGTGGGGCTAAGTCGTCGGGGGCCCAGACGTGGTTTAGGTGGTTGGGGCTAAGCGTGCGAAAGGTTTTGTTGTGACCTCTAGTCCGCACTCAATGTGTAGAGTGTGGGTACTTGGCCGGTACAAATCAAACTAGAGTGTAGCTGTTTGGCTTTTATCACATCGTGTGGGTAAAGATGTACACCTCTGATCAGAGTAAGAACTATTCGAATAGCCGTGTCCACGGTTACAGGACGATCGCTTGATGTGCTAGTTACTCATGTTAGCATCCAACTTGGGATTATGTGGTTACCATGACTTAGGATAGTCATGGATGGATGGGTTTATATAAGGGATTTTTAATGTTAAATATGACTTGGCTTTAGTCATGAAAAATGGTGTGCTAGTGTAGCACAATTGTTTGGGCAAGGGTGGCCCATGGATGATGCTTAAAGCATGGTTTATGCTCATTTATGTTCCATTTTCAGAACCATATACTTGCTGTCTTAAAATTTCAGATTGAGTTATTGCACAAAATGCTTATAGTTTCAAGTATTACTTGTTCAATAAAATCAGCTTTGTGCAAAATCAAATCAATATAGCCTTCTTCCTTGATGTAGAAACCAGCATGTTTCCTTTGTACTATTATTATTGTGTAAGTCTTGCGGAGTACCATTCGTACTCACGTTGCATCTTTTCAGGTGAGGATAACGACGAAGATGGTGTGATCTACTATTATCCCGCCGAGGGTGGCGAGGCTAATGTGTAGTTGAAGTTGAGCTCTATCCCCAGTCGGTTGCCCTGTGCATGGGTTTGGCACCACTGGTTCTTATCTTTTGTGTTTATATTCCGCTACAAATCTCTGGTGTCACTTTGTGATGAATTAGGGTGTGAACCCTCTATGTAGTATCTATAACCCTGCTACTCGTCTATCCATTTTTAGAGTACTTGTGATGTTTATCAATTGCTTGCGATGAAAGTGGGAGGCTAGTCGCTTTCCTGGGGACTAGCTGAACATGAGTATGAGTTGTGTATAATTGAGATGGTTGGGGGATAGCTATTGTGGTTCGAGTCCTCTGGGGTACGTATCGTGTTTGGTCGCCACCATCGAGTGGTTTGACGGGCGTATGACGGGGAGGACTGGCAAGCTATCCTTATGATTATCTCTTTTGTACACTTCTCGGCATTTTGGATTTGTATTGTGAGTGGGTAAAGATTATGGCAAGTCTGCGATGAGGATGGATGGTTACCGTACTTATTTGGCTTTTATTTGAGACCCCATCCATCTAGATAGTTCGCGTTGCCGTAATAGTTACCCTTCATAATGCACTTCTGGGGTGCCCACAATCGATTTCTAGGTTTCGTCGTAAACCTAATTGGTTACTTCCAATTATGTAAATCAATAGTTCAAACCGCACTCAAAGGTAGGGCATTTCCCATTGATATAGGAACTTTTGTACCAGAAACAATAGTATCTCCAATTATAGCCCCTCTGGGATGTAAAATATATCCCTTCTCACCATCCCCATAGTGTATGAGACAAATGTACGCATTTCGATTAGGGTCGTATTCTATGGTTACGATTCTACCAGATATGTCTTTTTGATTCCGTCGAAAATCGATTTTACGGTATAGGCACTTATGACCTACCCCTCTATGCCTTGCAGTAATGATTCCTCTGGAATTACGACCTTTACCACAACGGTGCCGTCCATGGATCAAATTATTTCGTGGATTGGATTTCACTTGCCTATCTATGGTTCCCTTGCGTGTGCTCGGGATAGGTGTTTTGTATAAATGTTTCGCCGTATTATTAAGTATTCTCCTTTAGTTTTTTTCTCTATCTAGAAGTGGAATAGAATAACCCGGTTGAAGGGTAATGATCATACGTCTGTAATGCATTGTATGTCCCAGAATAGGGCCCATTCTTCTACCCTTTCCGGGTAGTCGATGGCTATTCACGCTACTACCTTAACACCAAAGAAGAGTTTGACCCAATGCTTTATTTCTGTCTTAGTGAATCCCGATTCGACATTAAAAGTATATTGATTCTTTCCCAATAAACGAAGACTTTTTTCTGTAAATACTGCGTATTTGATTCCATCCATAAATCGACTTTCCCTCCTATGCTCTGAGTTCCAGTATCGATAAGAATTCGAGTTCTTATTGTTCTTATGTTATGGTATGAATATACCATACCAATTCGTTATGTATGGATGATGGATGAGATTCCATGTATAGAGAGCCAGTTCCAATAGACTTATGGAACGTTCCGGTTCGTGTGCATCCAGCAGGAATTGAACCCACAAATTTACCAATTATGAGTTGGGCGCTTTAACCATTCAGCCATGGATGCTTAACAGGGATCATCGTACATCGTAAATAACCAATTTTCATATAGAAAGACATATCATAGAAAAATGAAATCGAAAATATTCGGAGATGGCAAATATTTGGAGATGACTATGAAAACACCTCTCTGGATCCTCGAATTGAAAGAGAGATTGAGAGGGATCAAGAATCCTAATTCTCGCTATTTGGAATGGATCCAATTCTATTGAGTCTGACTCATAGTGATCATTTCTCTTTAGCAAAGAATGACCTTGGTTATCAAAGGATTGAACAACTGGGATCCATTTACTTATGATA
>RYFJ01003980.1:47500-60000 GCA_003991445.1 Oryza meyeriana var. granulata
GACAGCAATGGAATCCCAATCCTCTGCTTTTATTTGTAAAGTCTCTATTCCTCGATGATCGAAGCCCAAAGATCTATGAACCACCTCATGTTTGACTAGCCAATTAGATAACCAACCCTGCTGCATTATCTTGATCTCTCCTCCTTTGTATAAATATTTCGCAGTTCGAATGCAAGTTTGAAATATTGCCCTGCTCTTTCTTTTTCTGCACAAAGAGCTCCTCCTAATTCACTAATTTGTAGGAAGATATGGGACTTTTGGATTTGAAAAAGTTTCAGAAGATATGTCTAAAGTAGATGGTGATTGATAGAGCAATTCTTGCTCGTAAGTTCCAGTATGAGTACTGCGCCGAACATAAAGCTTGTGACTGGTAGTAAAACATCGATTTTTCTTTTGAGATAGAGTTCGATCCTCAACTATTTCTCGCGATATCTTCTTACGAAGTTTTGTTAGGGCATCTATAACAGCCTCTGGTTTAGGTGGGCAACCCGGCAAGTAGACATCCACAGGAATTAACTTATCAACTCCTTGAACAGTACTATAGGAATCCATACTAAACATTTCCCCAGTAATAGTACAGGCTCCCATAGCAATGACGTATTTTGGTTCAGGCATTTGCTCATATAATCTCACTAAAGAGGGAGCCATTTTCATTGTTACTGTACCGGCTATTAAAATTAGGTCCGCTTGCCTAGGACTTGATCTTGGTACCAATCCATAACGATCAAAGTCGAATCGTGAGCCTATTAATGAAGCAAATTCAATGAAACAACAACTAGTACCATATAGAATGGGCCATAAACTGGAGAGTCTTGACCAATTCGAAAGATCTTTTGGCGTAGTTGAAATAACGGAATTGGAACTTGTTTGGTCAAGTAGGGGAAACTCAATCAAACTCATAACTGTCTTAATGGAATCTTTTCCTTCTTTTTTTTTTGTCTGAATATTCAGTTAAGACCATTCCAAGGCTCCTTTTCGCCATGCATAAACTAAACAAACAACTAGGATAAGCACGAAAATGAAAGCTTCGATAAAAACGGATATACCCAATACATCGAAACTCATTGCCCAAGGTAGAGAAAGACCGTTTCCACATCAACAACAACAACTAGCGCAAACATGTAATAGCGTATTCGGAATGGTAACCAAGCCCCTCCCATGGGTTCTATACCCGATTCATAACTAGAAAGCTTCTCTGGTCCTTCACGAACCGGAGCTAAAAGTGCTGAAATCCAAAATGCTAAAACAGGAATAAGGCTTGCTATTATTAGAAATGCCCAAAAAATATCATATTCGTGAAGCAGAAACATAAATGTACTCCCATTAATGTGGAATAAGCGGAACAGAATTAGTCAATTCAAGTCAGCATTGTCAATTTATACAGAACTTCTCTCTTTTCCTCGGTGAAACAAGAATCAGTTTTGCACAAACCAAAGCGCTTAGTTTAGCCTTTGTTTCCTCTTTGCCATGTCTTCTTTAAAGATTCATCCAATGGAATCCCGACCCCCTTTCTTTTTTTTTATTTCCATTCTATTTAGATATGGTGGAGACATAATTCTTTTAGAAACAAAATTCTCTCGCTTCACTTTGTCTCATTTTCTCTGGAATCTCTAGAAAAAGGAATAAAAACGAAAATACTACGAATTAGAGCCTAATTAAGATCGGATGACTAATGTATGCAGCCTAATGAGGAGTAATTCTATAAAAATAAAGAACTTTATTTCAGAACGTAGATCCATTTAGATTTAGATAATCTATAGATAAGCAAAGTAATATACTTCAAACAAAGTAGGAATTCACAAGATGGAGAACATCGTTGCAGTTATTATAGGGAAGTCTAGGGACTTAGAGCATATCCTATATGAAGGAGGGTGGAATTCAAATCTGGTAAAGAATCTTTCCTTCTATTGATTTGATAGAAATTTGTTTTTCTTTTCCTATCTCTATAATTTTCGATGAATGAGCCTGTGGTAATCCTTTTATCTCTATTTTATGGCGCAGGCGACTGTCCAGTCTATAAACAAGTACTAATAGGGAAATGAAAACTATACTAAAGGAAACGTAGGATATCTCTCCTAAAATCTAAAAAAAGGGCATATTAGGGCTATACGGATTCGAACCATAGACCTTCTCGTAAAACAGATCAAACAGATTATTATCGAAATGATTCGAACTGTTTCAAAGACCCAACATGCATTTTTTTGTATTGGGCTCTTTTATCAACTGATAGAAAGATCAGTTAGTCCACCATAGTTTTTTCTTTACAGAAAGATATGAGATGGCTCCCTGCGCTCTGATTGATTATTTGTATTATGATCTATCTAGGAGCAATACCAAAGTGTTTCAAAGGAGGATTACCTTGACTTAGGTCTGCCTCCGGCCTAAATTAAATCAACCTAAGTGAAATAGAGTCTCTATCGTTCCGCTACAAGAGTTGACTATGAGACTTCATACACCTTAAAGTTCATAGAACGAAAAGAATTTTTTTGGAGGCCCTTATCCTCATTACGCCTAGCATTTAGTGGGCTGGATATTTACCTTATCAACTAGCAAATCAATAAAGGTTCTATTTGATTAGGCACCTGGGTTGGTACCTAAATCGGATTGAACCAACTATTTGTCAGGCAACTGTTCTCCTATTTTCTCGAATCCATGAAGTAAGACATTGATTTTGCAATAAGATCCATTATGTTCATTGCATAATAAGCTCCCTTGAAAAGCATTGGCGCACGTGTAAATGAGTTGCTCTACCGAACTGAGCTATAGCCCTTGTCAGAGATATCTTAATATATAGATAATTTCTTGTCAAGATGAATATTCTCTAATAGTAGAGGATATCTGTTTATAGTAGAGGATATCTGTTTACTATATAACATACCAATAACGAAGCGATATTTGCTTATAAAAAGGATTCGATCTATAATTGATCGAAGTAAAGGGTCTTCCTTTGGGGTAAAAAATTGCCTACTTAACTCAGTGGTTAGAGTATTTCTTTCATATGGCGGGAGTCATTGGTTCAAATCCAATAGTAGGTAGGTAGGTAGAAAAATTACTAGATAGCATTGGACTTACTTCGCTTCGCTATCTAATAGCATTTTCTACCCCTCTTCCCTTTTGCTTTGTATCAACTAAACCGTTGGGTTGTCTTCAATTAGATGGGGGAATCCAATTAACAGCCTCGACTCGTATCCTAGCCCGTCTGAGAGCTAGCTTCGCTTCAACCAATTCTTTCGTACCCTCAGCTCTTCGCATGTTAGCTTCGGCTATTTCAAGTGCCTGTTGAGCTTCTTCCGGATCAATGTCACTACCTAGTTCTGTATCATTTCCTAAAATGATGATCTCATTATTAACTATTCTGGCAAAACCGCTCCACAGAACCGCTGTTAACCATTGATCGTTGAGGAGGCGTATTCTCAAGGGACCCATATCTACAGCTGTGTTAATGGGGGCGTGGTTTGGTAATACGCCAATTTGGCCACTATTAGTAGATAAAATGATTTCTTTCACTTCACAATCCCAAATAATTCGCTTAGGAGTCAGTACATAAAGATTTAATTTCATTTCTTCAATTTGTTCTCCTCTTCTAAATTTATAGCTTTCGTGCTAGCTTCATCGATGTTACCCACCAAATAAAAAGCCTGTTCGGGTAGGCCATATAATTCTCCGGAAAGGATTAGTTGAAATCCCCTAATTGTTTCTGCAAGACCAACATACTTTCCCGGAGAACCAGTAAAAACTTCTGCCACAAAAAACGGTTGTGATAAGAAGAGCTCAATTTTTCGTGCTCTTGCTACAGTTAAACGATCCTCCTCCGATAATTCACCCAACCCAAGAATTGCGATAATGTCCTGAAGTTCTTTGTAACATTGTAAAGTTTGCTTAACTCTTTGCGCAGTTTCATAATGTTCGTTGCCAACGATCCAAGGTTGTAACATAGTTGAGGTTGAATCTAAAGGATCTACTGCAGGATAAATACCCTTGGAAGCTAATCCTCTGGAAAGTACGGTAGTAGCATCCAAATGTGCAAATGTTGTAGCAGGAGCAGGGTCGGTCAAATCGTCCGTAGGTACATAAACCGCTTGGATCGAAGTTATAGATCCCTTTTTAGTAGAAGTAATTCTTTCTTGCAAAGAACCCATTTCTGTACTAAGAGTAGGTTGATAACCCACTGCAGAGGGCATTCTCCCTAATAAGGCAGATACCTCCGACCCTGCTTGAACAAAACGAAAGATATTATCGATGAATAGAAGCATGTCTTGCTTATTAACATCTCAGAAATATTCTGCCATAGTTAGGGCAGTCAAACCAACTCTCATACGAGCTCCTGGCGGTTCATTCATTTGGCCATAGACTAGAGCTACCTTTGATTCCTCAAGATTTTTTTCATTAATTACTCTGGATTCCTTCATTTCCATATAAAGATCATTTCCTTCACGAGTCCATTCCCCTACTCTGCCAAATACGGATACGCCTCTGTGAGGTTTAGCAATATTGTTGATTAATTCCATGATGAGTACTGTTTTACCTACTCCAACTCCCCCAAATAGTCCGATTTTTCCTCCACGCTGATAAGGAGCTAAAAGATCGACGACCTTAATACCAGTTTCAAAGATGGATAATTTTGTATCTAATTCGATAAAGGCAGGCACAGATCTATGAATAGGGAATGTTGCACTAGTATCTACAGGACCCAAATTGTCAACAGGCTCCCCAAGAACGTTGAAAATTCATTCGAGAGTATCTCCACCAACAGGAACACTGAGAGGAGCTCCTGTGTCAATCACTTCCATTCCTCTCATCAACCCGTCTGTAGCACTCATAGCTACAGCTCTAACTCGATTATTTCCTAATAATTGTTGTACCTCACAAGTTACATTAATTTGCTTACCATCCGTGTCTCGACTCTTGACTACCAAAGCATTATAAATATAAGGTAACTTGCCCGGGGGAAAAGTGACATCTAGCACGGGTCCAATAATTTGATCGATACGCCCTATACTTTTTTCTTCAATTGTAGAAACCCCGGGACGAGAAGTAGTAGGATTGGTTCTCATAATTATCACATAATTAAAAAAAGGAATTTATCAAAATTTTTCTTTTTGTCTTGTTGAATAATGCCAAATCAACACCAAAAAAATATCCAAAAATCCAAAAGTTAAAAGGAAATGAATTAGTTAATTCAATAAGAGAGAAAAGGGGACCAACACTTGATTTCGTTGCCCAAACGAATCCCATTCAATCGTTTACTCATGGAATGAGTCTGTCGGAAAGTTCAATCAATCTTTTTTTTCATATACATTTTGCCTTTTGTGAAGGATTTGTGCCTACTCTACTTTCTTATCTAGGACTTCGATAGACAAAATATATACTACTGTGAAGCATAGATTGCTATCAACAGAGAATTTTCTTAGTATTTAGGTATTTCCACTCAAAAAAGGGGGTCTATTAAGAACTTAATAAAGATTAGGGGTTGATTTGGGGTTGCGCTATATCTATCAAAGAGTATACAATAAAGATGGATTTGGTGAATCAAATCCATGGTTTAATAACGAAGCATGGTAACTTACCATAACAACAACTCAATTCTTATCGAATTCCTATCGTAGAATTCCTATAGGATAGAATGTACACAGGGTGTATGCATTATATATGAATGAAACATATTATATTAATGAAACATATTCATTAACTTAAGCATGCCCCCCATTTTCTTTAATGATTTGATATTAATTGAATATGTTTTTTTAAGATTTTTGCAAAGGTTTCATTTATGCCTAATCCATATCGAGTAGACCCTGTCGTTGTGAGAATTCTTAATTCATGAGTTGTAGGGAGGGACGTATGTCACCACAAACAGAAACTAAAGCAAGTGTTGGATTTCAAGCTGGTGTTAAGGATTATAAATTGACTTACTACACCCCGGAGTATGAAACTAGGGACACTGATATCTTGGCAGCATTCCGAGTAACTCCTCAGCCGGGGGTTCCGCCCGAAGAAGCAGGGGCTGCAGTAGCTGCCGAATCTTCTACTGGTACATGGACAACTGTTTGGACTGATGGACTTACCAGTCTTGATCGTTACAAACTAGACAAGTAGATAAAATTAGATAGAAATAAGGTCTAAATGAAAAAGAAGCGAAATAGAAAGATCAAAAATCAGTTACGAAATGCAGTAATTCTTCTTTTTTCTTCTAATTGATTGCAATTAAACTCGGCTCAATCTTTTTTTTAGATTGAGCCGAGTTTAAATAGATCTTGATACGATCATGAGACTTGACAAATCGGGATTCCTATATTCTATATATTTAGATATTTAGAAGATATAAAGGTATAATACAATAAATAAATACAAATATAGTATTATCATATGATAATGGAATCAAATACGCAGTATTTACAGAAAAAGTTTTCATTTATTGGGAAAGAATCAATGACATAAAATGCATTACAAACGTATGATCATTACCTTTCAACCGGGTTATTCTATTCCACTTCTAGATAGAGAAAAAAACTAAAGGAGAATGAATGAAAAAAGACAGAGTTTGGAAGTTAGACCCCCTTTATAAGACTCTCTTTCAAAAAAGAGGACATTTTGAAACTTTTAACAGGCATAATCGTGAGTCAACAAGTGACTCGAACAGCCGGTAAGAAAAGAGAATTGATTTTCAAAATGGTAGAACTAGATGACGAAGTTTTCTATAACTTGATGAAGAGGTAGTTTTAGTTTACGGCTCCGATCAAGAGCGAGAAGTCTTTCATTTCAGATTGGACCGCTATAGAATCTGGACCCCTCGTAGAGACGTTCAAAAGGCTCCTAATGGTAAGAATCATACTTTCGTGGAACTCCAGGGCTATAGGCTTCAACGCGGTAGACATTTTGTTCTGAATTTTTTCGGAGCAAACCTCCGACCCAACGATACAATGAATTTTTTCTATTCACAAAGAAAAAAGATTCGGAATCGCAATGCTACTATATGCACCCAGAGGAGTATTCGGAATAATATTCTTATATAATCCATTTTTGCGCAGGGTCTTACTAACAGGACTTCGCTGCACGAGATGGGGATTCATCGAAAAGCTAATGTCATCCGGTATTTTCATACCCTTTTGGGGTGGTATATCGCTTTACAAAGTCTAAGGGGTAGTATGAGATCTATAGTAGGTAAAAGAATTTGTCCCTTGATTGAGTATGCTATTTTTCCTCCTTTACCGCACATTATTGTATGCGCTTCTAGAGGAGCACGTATGCAGAGAGGAAATTACAGTTTAATAAAAAAGCCTAAAAAGTTTCAACTTTACGGAAATATCAATCAACTAAAAGCCCTATGTATCAATCCTTACAACGGGTCGGGTAAGGGTAAGAGTTTTGGTATGCTGGGGGATATCTTTATTTTAGAACCTGATATGCATCTTGTGTTTGTGGGGTCCGAGAGTGGTTGAATAAGTATTGCATGTGGAAGGAAGTAGACGAAAATGATTTTGGATTCGAAATAGGCGCATTCGACTAAGTCGTACTTTGAATCCAATTTCAAGTTTGATTAGAAGGAAAGAAAGGCCATAAGGATGGGAAAAAAATCAAATCTTTTTAATTGCTTCTCCTTTTTTACAATTTTTTTATTATTTATCTAATCCATTCGATTCTTTTTTTATAGAATACTTTTTGTGCAAACTCAAAAATACAACAGTCAATATTCCTTATAATAGATATACTTAATTATATCATAAGAATCTTAAGATATTTTTCGAATAGATAGAAATAGTAAATTTGAATGGAGACACCTATTCTATGATGGATTTTAACTTACCCTCTATTTTCGTGCCTTTAGTAGGCTTAGTATTTCCGGCGATTGCAATGGCTTCTTTATTTCTTTATGTGCAAAAAAATAAGATTGTCTAGAATCGACGGGGCCGAATTTTCTCAATGTATTTCCACGCAGGATCATAATACGGATCCTTTGTAGTGTAAGTAATATAGTATGGTAGGTTATGTGGCTCTTTCTACACACAAATGCAAACCCGCTATGGATGCGGATTATGGATGCGGATATAGGCTACGAGCATAAATGCATGCATATGCAGAACTGGGTATAGCGAGTTTTATTTTAAGTAGATCAAAAAATACTTTTTGAATAGAAAGTCAATGTATCTAACCAATTATTTCACAGGAGTACTAGTTGCTGAAGGCGATTTCAGAATCAAAAAAAGTAAAGTCAAAATCATTTAGCTTATTCTCTCAATTTCAATCGACCGCCGCTGGATTTAGTATATCTAATATGAATTGGCGATTAGAACACATATGGATAGAACTTCTAAAAGGTTCTCAAAAAAGAGGTAATTTTTTCTGGGCCTGTATTCTTTTTCTAGGTTCACTAGGATTCTTAGCGGTTGGGGCTTCTAGTTATCTTGGTAAGAATATTATATCCGTACTTCCATCTCAACAAATTCTTTTTTTTCCACAGGGGTCGTGATGTCTTTCTACGGAATCGCAGGCCTATTCATTAGCGCTTACTTGTGGTGCACTATTTTGTGGAATGTAGGCAGTGGTTATGACCGATTCGATAGAAAAGAGGGAGTAGTGTGCATTTTTCGTTGGGAATTCCCTGGAATAAAACGTCACGTCTTCCTTCGATTCCTTATGCGGGATATCCAATCAATTAGAATTCAGGTTAAAGAGGGTCTTTTTCCTCGTCGTATCCTTTATATGGAAATCCGGGGCCAGGGGGCCATTCCCTTGACTCGTACTGATGAGAAGTTTTTTACTCCACGAGAAATTGAACAAAAAGCTGCCGAATTGGCCTATTTCTTGCGCATACCAATGGAAGTATTTTGAGTACCAATTGCATTTTTTTGAAATGAATTGAATGAAGAAGAATTGGAAGAAGAAAAGTTTTTTCAACACAGGGAGAAGGTCCCTTCGAAATTGCATTATTGTAAGGGGATTTTGAGTATTTATCTAAAGGAAGGAACAAACGAGGATAAGAGAAAATTGCTTCTAATTTGCTTTGTCCAAGTGGGATATATGGCATAATATTCTTCCATTTTCATCCGAAAGGGTTTTTTTCTATTTCTCTATTCCACTCCATCTGGATCTAAGAAAGAACCTAATGCAATGAAATTCTACTAGTATACAAAAAAGAAGAATAGATACAAGGTCTCAAATCTTGTTATAGAATTTTTCCTTCAAAGAAAAAGAAATATCATATAGAGTCGGCGAATGAAATAGAGTCAGCAAATAAAGTGGATTCATTAACAACTCAATTTACAGATCAAAAATGAAAAAAAAGAAAGCATTGCCTTCTTTCCTATATCTTGTATTTATCGTACTTTTGCCCTGGGGGGTCTCTTTCTCTTTTAACAAATGTCTGGAACTTTGGATTAAGAATTGGTGGAATACCCAGCAATCCCAAATTCTCTTAACTGCTATTCAAGAGAAAAGAGTTCTAGAAAGATTCATGGAATTAGAAGACCTTTTTATCTTGGACGAGATGATAAAAGAGAAACCGAATACACATGTACAAAAACTCCCTATAGGAATACACAAGGAAATAATACAATTGGCCAAAATAGATAATGAGGGTCATCTCGATATCATTTTGCATTTCTCGACAAATATAATCTGTTTGGCTATTCTAAGTGGTTCTTTTTTTCTGGGTAAAGAGGAACTTGTTATTTTGAATTCTTGGGTTCAGGAATTCTTCTATAACTTAAATGACTTAGTAAAAGCTTTTTTTATTCTTTTAGTTACTGATTTTTTTTGTTGGATTTACTCCACCCGCGGTTGGGAACTACTAATTCGTTGGGTCTATAACGATCTTGGATGGGTTCCTAACGAGCTAATTTTCACTATTCGACTATGACTATCAAATACGCTAGTTTTTGTATAGGAGAAGAAATTAAATATGTAGGGGGAGGGCGAATTTCGTCTTATTTATTCTTTTTTTATGTTATGTATCTGTGTTCTTATTCTTTTTTCTTTCTTAAGGAATTTTCCTATCTCCTGCCTAAGTAGCTTTCCTATTCGCCAATTTTTTCCATTCCTCTGTGTAAATAGCCTAATATGGGTTCACAATCAATAACATCTTCACCATCGAGAGTAACGATCAATCGAAGAACACCATGCGTTGATGGGTGGTGAGGGCCCATATTGACTATCATGAGATCTTTTCTTGTAAGCGGTAGACTCATATCCTTTCTTCCTTAATTCATTATTCCATGAATTCCTCAAAACGAGGCTCATCAAAATGAAAAATCTAAGACTACTATAAGACTAATAATAAAATAAGAAAAAAAATTCGAACGATGAAATTACCGCTCCCTAATATCCAACTGACTGATTAATTTCTTATAACGTACTCTATTTTTCTTTGCCAAATAAGCCGGCAAACGTGGCGTTTTCCCAAAAGTCTTCGGAGACCTCTTTCCGATGAAAAATCTTTTTTGTGTAATTCCAAATGTGAAGCAAGTTTCCGTATCTTATTGGTGAAACTAAATACTTGAAATTCAACAGAACCCCCATTTTCTTCTTTTTCTTCTTTAACCATAAATCCAAAAATTTTTCTACCTCCTTTCTTTTTCATGTATTTTTCTGATCAGGAAAAATAAAAAATTATGTCAGTTATTTTAAAGTTATTCTAATCTCGTACACACAAAAAATTGCAATTATTCATCTAGTACTAGAATTTGGATTTATTTTATCGATGCAAATTGGATTTGGATAGAAGGGTACATTCTTTTATTTTAGATAGAAGAAACTTTTCTTCTATCTAAAATAAAAGAATTTTGCTGATTTATTTATTGCTATATCCAATTTATGGAATTGATACACCATTTAATTGATATCATTTAGCAAAATGAAACATAGCATATGCATCCATCTTTCGGCTCGAGAATTTCACGGGATAGAGATATGGTATAAGAAATAGGCTATTAAGTAACTCTAAATGAATTGTGGATACATCTGTATCCTTAACATACTGAAACAACTGTCATTATTCGTATCAAACCAATAGCGATTCATACAAGTTAAATCTTCTAATCAATGGTGGGCCAATAATGAAGTTTTTGCCATATGTATTAAGACGCTTGGCCTGATTTTGAAATTGTCCAGAGTTTTTTATGTAGTTTTCATTGCAAAATGATGGATCTCCTTCCGTAACTTTCCAATTACGAGTACGAGAATTGAAAGACATGAAAATTCTCAATTCTCTACGGCGTCTAGGAGATAGAATATTTTAAGGAACAAGAAAACCAGAAGAATCTTTCTCTCTATTCACTACCATTCCCCGTCTTCGACTTCTATTAGTTTCTTTTCTTCTTTAATGCAATAGCTATAGTTTGATATAGAATCCATTTCTCAAAGTAATGGAAACCTTTCTCTTATAGGAAATGGTTCGAAAATTGCTATTCTACCTTTTAGGTATCGTGAAAAGTGATACCTGTGAAGATCGTGCTTTTCAGTCACATTCAGATCTGTTTTTTGAGTCCATGATATAACCAAATTGGATGGATCTTCCATCCGTTTAGCTAAGAAAGAATAGATGTAGAGGTGGATAATAGATCGATATGAAGATCATGAGCTGCCCCATAATGAAACCACCAGGAGTCGCGAATATCTCCTTCTTCCCTAATCCAAGATTGGAGAAAGAAGATCTAAGAGGGACCCATGGAGAATGTGGTCAGAAACCCATAATAGAGTCCGACCGCAACGACCGAATTAATTATTCTCATCAAAAAACTTAGACTACTAAGTAGAAAAGATTTGAAAATCATGGCATGGGTCTCCTTTTTTTTTCTTTCTTTAGAGTTTTCTATGTGCACAATTTCTCGATGTTTCGATGAGAATTTCTTGACTTTCCATATATAGAAAGAGATAGACTATAAATGACATCTCTTATGTCAATAAGACCAAAGGGATGGATATTAAATGATAGGAAGTGCTAGGAAATGAAATAGAATGAAATAGAGCCACTCTGGGCTTACCTATGAAATGAGGCATGGAACGGAGCCACTAGGAAGAAATTCTGGGAGTTACGAAAGAAGCTTCGGACTCATATTGTTCATGGGTTGAGAGCGGGAGTTGAACTCTAGGAGGTCGAATCCCCCCTTGATCCTCAGTAGCTCAGTGGTAGAGTGGTCAGCTGTTAACTGATTGGTCGTAGGTTCGAATCCTATTTGGGGAGATTTGATTCATTCTTTAATGTAAGAATAAAGAATTGAATTAAAGGGCTTGCTTTGACCCTTAGGAGTAGGTAACCCATTTGCTATCCTTGTTTCTATTGCATTTTATCTCATCGTATCACATTCTGTTCTATGATTCCACTTCGACAAAAGGAAAGAGCATACCCAAGTTCAGTAGCTTTACGTCCGCTATCCCGATCATGGTTTTCCTACCCTCAGGGGGAAAGTAAAGGCCCTTCCCCTTTGGAAGGCTGTGGGCGAGGACGGATTCGAACCCCCGACACCGTGGTTCGTAGCCACGTGCTCTAATCCTCTGAGCTACAG
>RYFJ01003981.1:5000-27861 GCA_003991445.1 Oryza meyeriana var. granulata
GGGGTACTTTGGGATTATATTCCGCGCCGAAGATTTGTGCTTGTGGGCTAGGGTGAATATAGCGGACCAGCGGATCTGGTAGTTGACAATCGTTCGGACTTGGTAAAGGTTGTCGCAGCACCTGTAGTAGGACAGAGGACTTATCGCGATGCCCGCGGACCAATTTACTATGTCTCTGTCGCTGACGTTGGTCAAAGAGGCCACGTGGATTGGCCTGGGTCTTCTTCGGCTAATGAGACCTCGATCCCGAAGCCTTCGGAGTATCTTTTGATAGGCGCCTCTATCTGTATGGGGAATTCGCTGCTGAAAGATCCGCCCAGTGCCCCCTTCCTTCCCCCGCCGCCTTCCGACCAAAGGGAGTATACAATTTTGTCTTCAGGACACTCATGCCCGATCGTGAGACTGCCTGTTGAACGCCTGATGGCACCTTGCTCTGACCTGAGCTATGCAACAACGGGATCCCCTTGATCTTTGCCGGATGTGCTTGACGGTCCCCCATAATACGCTAACTTGGGGACTTTTTAGTCCATCTTTTCCAAGAGTCTCCGCTAGTTGAACCGCGTCCAGTAGACGACCTCTTCCGCTCATCCCCTTCGTCAGCTCTTTGATAGGGATACTATAACCTAGGTCCCTAAACTTGGAATGGATGGCGGAGCGTAGGTGGCAGGCAGTTATATGGATACGGTGCTTTACCCGTAGACGCTTCTCCAGCTCTCGCAAGAATTGTATGGGAGTCGTCCTCGGGGGGACTTCCCGAATGACCGTACCGAGGAATTCTACCGTACTCCGTGCAGCTATGGTTGTTGATCCTGCGGAGCCACACCCAAAGGTTCAGGCCGGATTGTAGGAAGTGGGTGATACGTTTTTGTATTTCTATGAGAAGAAATACGGCACCCACGATTCCCAGTAGTAAGTCGTCGGCATATCGCGCGTAACAAATCCTTATTAATAAGGAATGGCTTTTAAAGGGGGCCAGCTTACGGGCCAGGCCTCTCTCTGACCTGATAACTAGTATCGCCTCCCCGCCCAGCTCTATCAGCAGGCCCTTCTTTGCAATACTTAAGAAGGTCTCTCATGGCCAAATTCTTATTAAAGCCTTCTCTACCATTGAATTCGGCCTTCGGGGTCAACCCAGCGGCTTCTATGAGGAAGGCGGCGCAAAGGAGGCTCGAGGGCTTGTTAAGGAAGGCGGCTAGGGCCGCTGAAGGGGGAAAACGAAAGGCGTTTTCTGGTCTCCCCTTCGCCTGGGGGTGCTTGTGGGGGGGGTGTGCCACGACGAAACAAGGGAATGAAAGGTCGCTTTGCGTTGGATGCTCTTTACCCTCCCCACTATGAGGGCTCTGTTGTCTTGGGGAGCGTTGAAGCCTGCTTCTTTTCCATACTTTTCTTGGTCATCAATACGACGACCTATTCTTAATAGAACCGATCTGATTTTCACTACAAGAGGAATTTCGTGCTTCTGCCGGATCCTCCCTATCTCCTGATCGAGCTTGTGTAGGTAGATATTGCCTAGTAGGGCCGATAGTAGTACACTGTTTGGAACGGAGTCAGGGCCCTTCTCCCCTCCTACGAGTCGTCCGGCGGAAAACTGTTTCTGAGTGGGGTAAAAAGAACTTGGAATCGTCGATCTCTTCCTTCAAGATTGAGATGAATCGATGTCGGTCGATGGTGTGAAAACACTTCCTGATGTCGAATTCCAAAAACCAGCGGGAGGTTCCCCACTCTTCTTTGATCCGTCTGAGGGCCGAGTGGCAGCCTCGACCCGAGCGGAAGTGCGATGTGTCTGGAAACTCGGGATCGTAAAATGGATTCGGGTACCATTCTGATCGCCTCTTTCATGATCTTTTCTATGGGTGGAACTACTGTGAGCGGTCTAAACTTCGACCCTTCTTTCTTTCTTCATTTAAAAAAAGGGGAGCAAAGCCTGTTTTTTGCGCCCTCAATTGATAGATCAGGGCCCCCCCTGCCGGCCCGGCTCTTTCAGGAAGTAGTCCCATCACTCTCGGGCCCGGCACCAACCAAGAGGAGGCGGGGCTCTCTCCAATCATTCCGAAGAGCCGAGATCTCGTAAAGGAAAAATTAGCTAGCTCAGCAGGTTTGGACCCGGGTGAATCAGTTCAGTGAAGGAAGGGAGCCTAAACTTAAGGCTTTTCCAAGCCTTGCCGATAGGCGCCTCATGGCTCGCTCAGTTCGCTCGCGGAGTTCTTAGATCAGTAGATCTGGATAGAGTCTCGCTCATAAAGGAAGAGTAGCGCGCTAGCGCGGCTCGCTTCGCTTTTCGACGCGGAGCTCGCTGCTGTCGAAGCCTGCTTCAAAACTACAGGGCGTGCGTTAGCACTACGGCTTTTCAGCCTCCCTTTGCTGGTTCCGAACTATCACTGATCCCAGAGATCAACCTTCAAACCTTTTCTTTTAATCTCAGGAAGGCTTTCTCGGGGAGAAAGCAGGCTGGGGAACTGCTAAACGACCTAAAAGAAAAAGGAGACTGACTCTGACCTTTCAAAGCCCTATCTCATCTGGTTGATAGTAGAAGGTACGTACGATGGTACCATGGACATAAACGAGGTCGAGCATATCTTTAATGATTTCAAACTAAAGCGTACCTAAAGCCTGCCCTGGATATGAAAAAGGGATTTGAGCCATAAGAAGATGAGGATCTATCACCAGATGAGGAAATGGAAACAACTAAGTATTAGTTAGGTTCCGGAAATGGAAATGCCCAAAAATGGTAAGGTTTTCTTTTCAAAGAAAAAGGAATGGGATGGGGTATGAATCCTTAACTAAAAAAGTAAGCACCTCTCCTAACTAATTAGTTAGTATCGAGAGACTAGGCTTTTCATTAAAGTTGAAGGAGACAAACAAAGGTTACTCTTGCCGATGGAAGAAATTCCATCGTCGTAAGGGAAGGCCTTGGTCAATCAACTCACCGCCATTGACCAGGGGAGGGGGGAACAATCTGATGAGCGAGATCATAACACGTGAACAGCAAACCATACCGATAGGTTGATAGTTTTCTGTTGGTACGGCGTGTGGTCACAGGAACAATCGGCGGTCGTAAGCATGCAAAAAGAGTACCTTCATTTTACAGCATATAGAGGTGTACCAATCCCACCATGATCGCCAGAGCAAGATTCATTCTCGCTACCAGATCAAACATGAGACCAGCATCCTAAAAAGAAAAAGGAACGCAAAAGTTTTTAGAAATCTTATCTTTCGGCTTTTTAAAGAAGATAGGCCATTACAAAAACAAGGTATAACAGTCGACTTTCCTATCAGGATTTTACAACCTGAATACCAAGGGACCACTATTAGAAGAAAGCATAATAAGTAAATGCCGACGCCATCTTTGACTTTTTGGCTGGTCGGCGGCGCCATAAGCTCGATAACCAGCACCGCGGAGTCAATAAATTAAACTAAATAGAATCCTAAAACAATCTTATTCGAGCACACACGGGACCCACAGCAATGAAATTCACACAAGCGGCAATCATCCGAGCAGAGAATGGAGAAGGGAAATATACTTGAAATTGTTTTCCGAATGAGAAAAGCCTTTGGCAACAAGCAACGGATTGAGCGTGCTAGCGCGAAAGCTAGAGCACGCGCATCCGTTTTCTTGCTCCACTCATAAGTCCAATCTGGTAAATCAAGAAATGAAGAGGTATTGGTATATCAATGAACACACTCCATAGAGTTTCTGCTCAAATCAGAGTGTTGGAAATTAAGAAACAGTTTCATCCCGCCCGCTACCCACGAGAATCCGCCTTCCACTCATCCCCGCATTTCGCTCAAAGCTGCTCTCTCATTTCTTCGCCCTTAGGAAGGTCTCTACTGCAACTGAGTTTTAAAGCTTTTACTAGAAAAATCTTTTAGGCAAGTAAAGTAGGTATCAATCTGCTTGAAAGCCTGCAGGTCCAATTTTGAGTATTTTCAGTTAGAATCTAGAGTCAGCCTATTCAGTTCTTAGCCCTTAAGGGTAAGGCAGGGGGTAATATGGATAGTCTCTGTCCCTGTATTCACATTCCACCTTCAACAAAGTGTTGATTTCCCGTAAAGCTAACTGTAGTCCTTTAAGTAAGTAGATATCTTAGGCAAGTTAGCAATCCCGTTATATTACCAAGGCCTTCCCTTCTATTGTAGAAAGAGTTCTCAGCCATCTAATTGCAGTGCCAGTTGCCAGCTATCCAGTTTCATTTGAAGTTGCTGGGGGTCCAAACGAGCTAGTTGCTTTTATTCGTCCTATAAGTCCTTCTACAAGCGAGTCAATAGGGTGCAGGCTAGTTGTAGTTGTTGGCGTGCCTTTCCTTTCATCTTGAATATTAATTAATAAATATTTGGATAAATTACTTTAGAATAAGAGGTTCATGTTTTATAGACTAGTAAGATAACTAACTAGTTAAGTAATACGAATCCATACTAGGAAAATGCAAATGTGAGTCCTAGGCACTGGAATTGGTTCTCTTCTCCCTAATCCCTATAAGCCAGAAAGGGTAATAGGCTTCAGTGTAAGCATTTCTTCAAGCAAGTCATCTCAAGTTTGAAATTCTAGAGAATAGCTCCGATCAACCCATTTTTGTTTGGTTCTGCAATTCATTCGCATAAATGAAAAAAAAAGCGAGATGTGCACGAAAGAAGATCATAGTTCAGCTTTAAAATGGTGGTGTCCCTGTGTTAGTAAGTGGTTGAAATAGCTCATGGGAGTGTCTGCCCCATTCGATAATGGCATTGTAGATCTAGTGGAGTGAGTGATTGTGTGGTGTTTCAGTCTACCGAAGATCAAGGTAGTTTCTTTTTGAAAAGCGGATTTCTCCCTTCAAAATCTCATCCATCGTCTTGTTAAAGTATGGAATTCTCACCAGAGCTGCGGAACTCACGACTCTATTAGAAAGTAGAATGACCAACTTTTACACGAATTTTCAAGTGGATGAGATCGGTCGAGTGGTCTCAGTTGGAGATGGGATTGCACGTGTTTATGGATTGAACGAGATTCAAGCTGGAGAAATGGTGGAATTTGCCAGCGTGTGAAAGGAATAGCCTTGAATCTTGAGAATGAGAATGTAGGTATTGTTGTCTTTGGTAGTGATACCGCTATTAAAGAAGGAGATCTTGTCAAGCGCACTGGATCTATTGTGGATGTTCCCGCGGGAAAGGCCATGTTAGCCGTGTGGTCGACACCTTGGGAGTACCTATTGATGGAAAAGGGGCTCTAAGCGATCACGAACGAAGACGTGTCGAAGTGAAAGCCCAGGGATTATTGAACGTAAATCTGTGCACGAACCCATGAGGGAGATGCACAGAGGAAGAGAACGAACTTCATATATCCCTTTAGACACCAAGAAGCGCCTTCGTTCTTTTTTGATCCCCATTTTCATTGTACTAGCTTCTGGAGCCTTAATATCCGTATTTTTATACATTTTTGGTTGCGATTTTTCTTTGCTTTTCCGACGAATTGGATTTTCGATTCTCCTGAAATCGATGACAATTTTTTTTCCAATTCAACTGAGTTCTTTTTTTGGAATTTTTTTTAGTAATCTTGCGTGGCTTATTATCCACTTTGAATATTTTTCTATGATGGGGGAATCGGCGGGGCCCTCAAGCTCGGCCGACTAATTGGGAAAAGTACCTCAACTTATCATCAGATAAGGGGGAAAACCCTGAGCCCGAATCATCCACCGGTCACAACCGACCTCCGGAGGAGGAAGCCGAAGCCTCTACCCCGTCCTCGTCATTTTTCCGAGGGGTTTCTTCAGATTTGGAGGCCGCCGCGGCACCGGCGGAACCCGGGGAGGAAGTTCAGCAGGGGGCCTTTGAGCCTCTTAATATGAATGTGCTTCCCGGTGTTCCTCAGGAGGAGCTCTTTGAAGCCATTCCGCAAAACCTAGGGCCGGCGCTTCCTCAGGTTCCAGCGGCCCCACCAGCGCCCCCTGCAGCTCCTGTCCCGCCAGGGGCCCCTGATATAGATGCTATAAGGAACGCCATCCACGGGGTGGCTAACGAGCCAGGTTCCCCCACCGATTTATCAGCTGTAAAAACAGAAATGCTTAATTTTTTTCGGCATTTCGAAAATAGAAAAACTCCGGATCCATTGATAGAGAAATGGATTTGGAATGAATTCTCTCTCGATAAATCTTCCCCGGAAGAGAAAGAACATATCTTATCAAAGATTGCGGAAATAAAAGCTCAAACACCGCATAATTCCATAACTCCCGCTAATGCGAAGAATCTCTTGTATAATGAAATAAACGGGTGGCTAGAAGCCCGGGCAGGAAAACCTGGATATACGAAAAACGGACTGGCGACTTTAGGAAGACGTTATTCATACGGAGCGGATGGACCGAAGCTATTGCATCGTTTGCCCCAATGATGGCCTTTCTGATCTCATTCGTTTTCCGATCGCATAAAAAGTATATATTGAATTTTTTTGGTGTAGTCTCTCTTTCAAACTAGGCAAATAGAGAGTACGAGGCCCCACCTACTAGGTGGGTGGGGGAAAGAAGAGTGGGTATGAGGGCTTCTTTCACTTTTGTTTTTTTTTAGTGACGACTGGAAAACGGAAGGGGAGAGCGCGCAAAACAGAATGAATCAAAGATGGATTAATTAGAAGAGCTTTCTCATCAAAGAAAAAAGCAACTTTATATGATAGTCTTAGATGAACTAGAATGGCTACCGCTTCACTGAAAATATGCAGCCCACACGTGGTCAAGACAAGTAACATAAAGGACATCATTCTGCACTTTTTTTTACGATATTCTTCACTCTTTTCTTTGGGCTAACTCACGAATTGGATTCGAACCAAGCTTTTGGATGAACGAGCCGACCAATCGGATTGGGGTAGTGAAAAAAAGTGTAAATTAGGAAGCACATTTTTTACGGTCAATTGCTTTTCGCGCAAAGTAAAGTCTTCGGTCGCTGCTCGGGCAATTGCTTCTTTGTGCAAAGGTCAGGTCTTCGGAAAAAAGGAATGAATCGGGCGGCGTGGCTCCGCTTTTATTTCGGTCTCTCTATCTTTCCGCCTTCGTATAGATCTTAGGCCGATCATCACAGTTTCTACCAACGGTGAACCATAAATAGCTGAGATCGAGCCAGGTTAAACAGATCAAGGGAAATCAGAGCGATAATTTCTTCTGGTGGGTGAAAGGGTCTATCTAAAACTTCAACCTCATAGACAAATCACAGTGTCAGGAAAAAGGCAGCACAAACTAGCCGCACAACTATGGCTAAGGAAAGAAGTCAAGAGTATGCTATGTGGAACTTCATCCTTGATTTCGATCATCCGAAACGACATAGGCAATCCGGAACTCTAAAGTCTGACCTGTCTCACCATAAAATGAGGATGGAATTGATTTCCATCAGTCAGGTATGGGCAATTAGGATAGCAGGTTCTTTTCTAGGTCAACCTATCGGTGCTGATAAACTCGTCTCCGCTCATCTTACCTGGAAATGGAAATAAATTATGGTAGATTACCTACCTCATCTGAGATGAAGGAATTTCCTACTTAAGATTCATATGCCTATTTTGCTGTTGATGTGGAGGAATTGGTACTAGCCTACTCGATATGTTCCTTGCCTGGTTCGCTATAGGAAGTGCTTTCAGCAAATGAGGAGGGGAATATTCATAGGTATGAATCTTCCGTCAATGGTTAAGGTTGAAGGCAAACCTTCTTTGAATTTTGATGCCTAATGATTTTCTCTGGTATGAGAAAGAAACCATTCATACGGCCAGGTCACAGGAATGCTTCTTCGGCTTACAATTCCGAGTCAACAACCGTAACTCGAGCACTTAGCCCTAGCTCTTGCTCTTTCCTTCCTTGCAACGGGCTGCCTGTGTGCCTACTAATATTTACTTACCTCAATGGTGCGCTAACTTTAGAACTAGGATTTCCCACGTATTAGTGGGGCTATGCAGCAATTCGACCACTGTTACTGTACTAGATATCTCAGGTCCCATCTATCTTCCAAAGAGGTTTTCCATTGGGGAGCTGTTAAACATGTGAACAGTGGGAGACAGACCCTGTTTTGGCATGATGTATGGCTGGGGACATTCTTCTTAGGTGCCAGTTCTGGAGTTATTCCATATTTGCCAAATCCTGATGTTTCAGGCAGTCCCAAATGAAAAAGCCATTTCTCGATCCCAAGAAGCAAGTGAATTTGTTTTATTGCTTTTCTTCCTTTTCTGCTTGATAGAAAGAAGGTCGGGACTTCTGACTGAACACCAACCGGAACCGACAGAAGCGAAGGTGCAAAACCTACTGTCTCTGCTTATAATGAGAAGCGTGTCACTGCATCTGTATTTGCTCTTGATGTTGAACCCGGCTCCTGGCAATCAATACCCGGAGAATGGTAAATGGCAAGAAATGTGTAACCGGCAAGATCCTACTTTAAACTTGAAAGCGAGTGAATAGCAGGCTTGTGTCCTTTCATCTAGAATGGCTGCTGCTTGGTCTTCAGTGAGCAAAGTCATTTCCTCAAGAGAGTTCTTTGCCCGACAAAAGTGAATCTTGATCTTTTCTTGATAGTTTTGTGATCGAGCCAATCTCACAATTTCGATCTTGCTACTACCACTATAGCCCTGAGTGACTATGGCTACCTGAACTGAAGGAGTTCCCACAAGACCTGTGAATGTCAACTTCACTCTAAGGGTAAAGCATGCTCGCTCCTTCGCTCGTACGAACAATCACTCGTTGCTGGGAGCTCTATCCTCCTCGCACTACTAAAAACAGGGTGAAAGAATCTCCCGCGTTCAGTCTGTGGAGGCCGACCATCGTAGTCGTCTCTACACCAAGTAGGTCTTAAAGTCTACTCTGACTTGCGGCAAGTTGCCTCAACACCGCTGGTCCTTGTTGACTCGCGGCAAGCTTTTTACATCAACCCCTAAGGTGCTTAAAGGTCTTGTGCTCTTACCCGGGGCTTTTGGAAGCAAATGAAAAAGGAATCTCTATAACTAGCTTTCATCAACTTCAAAACGTTGATTAACCCTAAACCCGTTCTGCTAGAATCATGTTATGAAAGCCCGAAGACGATGATCGAGGGGTTATGTTGATCCATCCGTTTCAAAGCTGTATCTTGTGGTAGTCCAAATGTGATGTGTCATCCAAGCTCTGGCTTGCTGTCTGGATTTCTGCCTGTCTGTCCTTCGAATCTTTCTCTAGTTGCATTTCCGGTCGGTCTTCACCCATTCCCGCGCGTAAATGTATGCTACAGTAGTCGCCCCTCTCCCGTTGGTCGAGCATCTTCGCTCCTTCGCCCCTCTGTCGTTGTCCAATGTCGATAAGAGTGAAACTACAGGTAGCGTGTATCGCCTACCATTACAGGTCCCGATTCGGGTTGAGTAATTGCTCGAAATTGCCCAGGTTGCGGGATGAATGCCCGGCGCAAAGCGATAGCTAGAAGTCCTCAACTAAGACTGAATTAGAGCCACTTCCTTTTCTTTTTACCGCTTTTGGTAAGTAAACCGAATTGGCCAACCAAAGAACCCTTATAATAGAAGCAAGTTTATCCATCATCAACTGACTTTTTCTATTCTGCCCACCTTCCCCATAAAATGGAAAAGCGCTAGCTGGGTAAACATCAAGGGAAAACTCTCGGGTAGGTGCCGCCTTGTTCCCTTTGTCGGTCGGACGACTTAGGGGCCGATACCCTTTTATGCCGGTCTCTCTCACGAGAAGGCTGCAACTGAGATACGAAACCAGGAGTGGCTCGCGTTTGCGGGTGAAATTGACAGGGAAAACTCTGTTGCTGAGATACTTGAGGGGTACTTTGAGTATGGCGCTGTGTTTCAAGAAAAGCAGTGCGGGTTTTCAAGGGTTCGTTGATGCGGGCCTAGGTGGTGACATGGAATCGTGCACAGTAGCAGCCATACTAGCCCCAACTAGCCCGACGAAGGACGGGACCTAAAAGGCAGAGATATTTGTGGTCCACCACAAAGGAAGAGGTGACAGCATATATCAGAATTGCACCCGAGCTTCATGGCAATGGAATATCCAAGACTTTTTCCATATGGAGAAGACGGTTTCAGGGAAGGCATTAATTAAAACAGTGGAAGAAACATTAAGCAAATTCCAAGAAGTATGTCACAATGAGAGAATACTCTGCATCAAGATTTCAATACAGAATACAAGAAGGAAAACACTGATGTCGGAGGACGTTTGCTACAGCAATATGCGGTAGATGGGTATTCATGCATCCAAGATTATCGCCTACGTTGGATTAGGAATAACCAAAACAACAAAAAAAGGACTGCAAGATGCACTAACAAAGGGCGATATAGCGGAGCATCAACAGGTCAAAGAATATTTATTCCATCTTCATTCACCGCCCAAGATATATGATGAAAAATTTTCATGATGCAATGGCAATATGCAAATGGATCGGCCAATCTGATCTATTCAGAACATTCACATGCAATCCAAAATAGCCCGAAATCCAAAATCGCATATAAAAAACGGGAGTGAAACCAGAAGATATACCAGATATTGTCGCGCCGAGTTTTCCAAAAAAAAACTTGAAGAGCTCATGAATGACTTGCGCCATGGAACCTCTTTGGTTGAGTCCAAGCAGGTTAGTAAATTTGACTAATTGTCAACATTCTAAAAAAAGCCTAAATTGGCCAAAGTCACAACTAAAAATTTGGCACTTCTTTCCATTCTTTAAGCTGTTTACACAAATTGAATACCAAAAGAGGGACTACCACATGCCCATATACTATTGTGGCTGCATCAAGACTCAAAAATCAAAACACATAGAAGATATTGATAAGTATATATATTCGGAGATTCCAAATCCAGAAAAAGATTCGATTGGATATGCAGCTGTATCAGAATTCATGATTCACGGACCATGCGGTAATGCAAATCCAAAATCTCCATGCATGAAAAAAACAAGGAGACAAGTATGTGTTCAAAACATTTTCCAAAACCATTCTCCAATGAGGCGGCAATTGATTAAAATGGATAACCTATATACAGAAGAAGGGCAAATCCAAATGTATACGTCCTCCAAAGTGGCCCTCAATTAGACAATCGGTATGTTGTACCCTACAATATGGATCTCCTCATTAAATACCAACCACACATTCATATTGAAATGTGCAACAAAGAAAAATAAATCAAGTACCTTTCCAATACATAACAAAAGGAGAATAAAGAACTGTTTTTCTTCTGACCTTTGGACCCAGAAATGTAGCTGATGCTGAGAAAAAGTAACCCAGATGAAGTAGACGAAATACAATCTTACTTGGACTGTCGATATTTGTCTGCAATAGAATTGTGCTGGAGAATATTTTATTTGGATATTCTTAATGGCCCAGGAACGACTCAACTTCCATTTACCTGATGAGCAGCCCTTCTTATACAATGACAAAGACAACTTCAATTCGGTTGTAAACCGTCCAAACATAAAAAAACTATGTTCAATGAGTGATACTATCAAACCAAAAATATCCACAAGGACGCCACCTTACATACAGTGAATATCCCACCAAGTTTGTATGGAATTCAAAGCATAAGGAATGGTCATTACGCAAAAAAGGCAAATGCATAGGTAGGCTGTATACAGCACATCCTAGCCTGGGCTAGAAATATTATTCTAGAATGCTTCTTAATATTGTTCGTGGTCCATATAGCTACGAAAAATCAGAACTTTTAATGGTACCTTATACCAAGGATGCATGCTATGCTAGAGGCTTGCTCAATGATGAGAAAGAATGGATTGATTGTATAATGGAAGCTTCACATTGGGCCGCATCCCGTGAATTGAGAATTCTCTTTGTGACCGTACTTCTTTTTTGCGAGATACCATTGAAACTTTGGAAATGGAAAGAAATGTCGGATGACATTAATTATAGACAGCGAAAATTCATGCACACCCCAAATTGACTATTAAAAGAGATCCGCAAAAATACTACTTGCTATCTGAAATAGAAAGTTGACTCCAGAGAAGTGGATCCTCACTGCCTTCAACGGTATGCCATTACCAACTATTAACTTCATCACAACCTATTCCAAACAAGCTTCTTCTTGAGGAGACCAATTACAACATCCAAGCCCTCAAAGAAGAGCCATTGTCTCCACTCACATGCAATAAAGTTGAAACAAAAGGCTCTCACACACACACACATGAAATTCTTTGAGAATCCCAAAAAGGGCAACTCCATAACTCAACTCAACGTTTATACCCCACCACAGGATATATAAGATAAGTGCGTATGAAACTACGGCCCATGGACGGCTACAGAGGATGAAAAACCACCTCAGCAAGTGCTCCCCCTTCTACTTGAATTACGATATATCTTGCTCCTTGCTTTCATGCATAGCAGACTAAGACGTTCAGGAAAAGTGATCTCGCTTTACCCGATCCCCAAGCACTGACATTGATAGAAGTCTGGTTTTGCAGCATCGGCCAAACAGCTGACTCTTCTTTTTCGGATAAGATTTTCCAACTATTCATTCATAGCGGACGACCCTCCTCGGGTTTGTTATTTCCTTCCAAGCCTCCGGTGTGCTATCTACCAACGAAACATGGAATAGAAGATCCTGTGAACCCAGAAGAGCGAATTCACTTTTCAGAAATATGTTCATTTGAAAGTGAACATGGAAAATAGGATTGGGGCTATAAATTGCTCTCTTTATGAAAGACCTCCATCTGTTTACTTTTATGGTTGGTTACTAGCGATATTATGAGCATTTATCTCATTCTCCTGAGTAGACTACTTTTCTTCTATATCTAATCCTTTTAAGAAGTAATCGAACGGGTGGGGAAAGACCATCAAGTTTTCGATATGATATGGTTTTTATAAACCCACAAGGAAGTATTAGGATCTTTTAAGGCCAATCTTTTTCTTGCCCTTGTGCTTAGCGGTGGTGCCAGGCATCGGTTGGCTATTAAGGATTAAGCTTCGACCCGACACATCTACTGCACGATCCTTTTGAGCCGGGGGCTGGATAAAACACAGAACTAAATCGACTTCCTTACCAGCATGTCTGGGATTCTTGTGGTTCTTACTACCTCGGTGAATGTGTAGGTATGAATGACTATCAAAGAAAGTGAGACCTATAGGTTGGATTTTACTCCCTAGTCGTATCTTTTAGCAGGTTCGCTTTGGTCTCCTTTGTTGCCGTAGACCAGATTGAGCTACGATTGTGTTCTCACTCTCCCACGTGTCGCTCTAGCACATGCTGTATGGACGCATGCTACGGCGGATAATCCGCACAATGAGATTCTACTTTTATGGATTCCACTTTGGGGAAGGTCCAATCTCCGGCTACTAAAAAGGTTATGTCCGTGGGAAAAGTTTAGGCTTGTCTTACCTCTCTGCTGCGTTCGGACTCCCGCTACATAGTACTTCTGACACCGGAGAAGATGTAAGATTGATCCATCTTTTGAACTTCAGAGGTGAAAAACGACTTCCAGTTCACGAGCTCCATCAATCGATAGAGAATCCGTATCGGTTGTCGATATCAGTTATAGATGGTTGCCGTTCGGGGGTGCTTAGGACCAGAGGTACTTGCAGACCGAGAGGAGGAGGAAAACTTAGAATGTCGTCTTTTGCGACATAACCAGGCCCTCTTGCCCAAATTGAAACGTTAAATCCACGATGCGATGTCCATCTTTTTCATTTCAGAATTTCCTTGAAAAAAAAGAATTAACTAATGAATAAAACTTATATTTATGGAAGATTCGGGAATATCTACACGAGTACTCATTTTGCAAACATAGCAGAAAATCTTCTAAAGAAATGGACATATTGATTTTATCCATTTTTTGCTCTTGGGGCGTTGAACATGATAAAGGTGGAATGTCAGAGCAATTCAAATTATGTATGTAAGGCCCGTTGAAGTCCCCGAGAAAGAGTCTAAATAGGGCTATAAGTAGGCCGTTTGCTATTGCAATAAGGGCTGCTCGCCTTCCTTTTGACGGCTTGGCTTCCTATCGCTCCCATGTAGTGGTCGGCCTTAAAAGGAGTCTCCCTACCATACCATCATGCATGCCTATGTTATAGTGCGTTTAAGCTTCGCCAGAAGCAAGCAAGATGATGAAGCGAGGCTTCGTAGACAAGGCTCGTTCCGTGCTTGACTTACGAGCTCGTGTAGTAAGGCCTCGCCCTACTTCAATAAGGCTTCTTATGCACTCCACTCGTAAACGAGCGTTAGAGCTTTTTGAGCGAGCGAGCGAAGCCTTCCTGGAGCTTCCCCCTTCCTCACCCGAGAATTGCATTTCCGCTTCAGCTTCCCCGGTTTAGTTGGTTTGGAGGATTAATTGATTGGATACCCAATCTGCATAATTTGGAAAAGTCACTGCTTCTACGACGATAGGCGTAAAGGCATGATTAGTTCCACGAATCTCACTGCACTGACCATAGTAAACTCCTTCTCGTTGTACCGAGATGGAGGTAAGATTTGAACGACCAGGTACAGCATCACATTTGACACCTGAGGAAGGTACAGCCCAACTATGAGGTACATCAGCGGTGTTACAATCATACGTAGATGAGTTTTGGCTGGTACAACCACTCTATTGTCAACTTCTAATAAACGTGATTGACCCAATTCTGGATCATCTTCTGGAATCGTATAACTGTCAAAAGTGAGTGACTGTTCATCGGAACTGTTATAGTCCGAATACTCATAAGGTTGGGTCAACGCCCGCCTCCCCCAAACTTGACTTGCAAGTTTCCCCGCAAAAAGCTCTCCACGCCTACTCTTATTATAAAGAGCACTATTCTTCTTTAGTTAGGTAGTTCTCCCCCCTCTATGAACCGTAAGACCCCGTGGAATCGAAGGCCCGCTTACTAATAGCAAGAGGGACCCTTTCTCGCCCAGCCCTACCTACATCAGTGAAGCTGGAACCGAGGAAACAATGTTCAACACACATGAGACAAAATGAAGTATGGACGGCCAGTTCACCACGGAAAGCGAATTCGATCCTTTAGTAGTCTTCTTTGTTCGAAAAATGCGCAGTGGAAAGGGGCGCTAGTCGCTTTGGCGAAGTTGTAGGCCCAATAGATCAGATCAAGAGTGATTCCTCACCTATCCTGTTAGGGCCAAGTCGAAGGCTCGAGTATAGATTCCCTATGCTCATGTGGCCCGTAGATCTAAAAGATCCACCGGAAAGTATGTTTGTCCACAAAAAAAAAGTCGTTCATGAGACCTCGAATTCCCACGTTCCAGCCTGCATTATGCCAGCAGTCCCACCCAATTTCTTGAGTCACCCTTATCTAAAAAAAAAGGACGGAGTCTATCTAGATCATAGGATCACTGTATTCAGAGGTCAATTCTCTTTCTTTGACCTCCCACCGTTCCACGACATCCTTGCTTCTCGCAGAACGGCTCCTCGGTGGAGGAGTAGAAGCGCTGGTCCCCTTCGGTCAAGTGCTTGTGCGTGCTCTTACCTACCGTAGACCTCCGTCCCCGAAGCGAAGAAGGAGGAGCAGGAACAATAGGTTGTCCTCTCTTGGCCCAGTAGTTCCGCAACTACTACCGTGGTTGTTGCCAACGGGATCCCCATTCCGAAAGGTAACGGGCCGGCCTTAGGTCCAAAGTTGTATGCCACTGCTGTGGTGCGATAGATTCACTACTGAAGCCCCGTTATCGGACATTGCAGGCTTAGCATCTATTTTTCGTATATCGCTCCACCACACCGAGAGGAGTATGTGTACCTCCAGCAATAACAAGAATGAACCATAGGCTCCTATGCTGGGAGCATTTCGGGGTATAGGTCTAACCACCTCAACTCCCCGTTTCTGGCATGCTATAGTTCTTTTTAGTCTCTCGACGACGGAATGGGAGATAACCGGTAAGCCAGATGCTTCGCGAACCACCGGTACATTTCGTTGCACTTAAATCACCCTCGTTAAGAGGCGCACTCCGATACCATTGATGTCCAATAGCTTTATAGTAATGGCTGGATCTACTAATACCCCGTCCATTGAGTATAACAGAGCAAACGATGGTAATAGCAATGAAACCAAAAGAATGACACTAGGAAATATGGTCCAAATAATTTCGATAGTAGTTCCATGAACAATCCTTTGCGGATTGGATTAGTTTGCTCGTTGAATGCCATAAAGCGCGAACCAACATCCGTGATACAAAAACCAAAATCAGAATGAGGAAAAAGATATCGTGATGTAAGTCAATGATTCCTTGCATCATAGGTGTTGCCGCGTCTTGAGATCCTAATTGCCATGGTCCGCAGCATCACAAAGAGTGATTGTGAGGAATCGACATTCTAATGAACGAAGAATCATTGGAATTCCCATCTTTTTTAGCTCTGCTTCCTAGAAAGGAGACTGATCTTGAGTCGGCGTTGGTTTTCCAACGAAAACGAGAACTTCTTTCACGAAACAAGCAACGGATTGAGCCACTAGCGCGGAAATGGTCGCCTATTACACGGCTCACAAACTCTGCCTGGGGTGGCTACCTATTATTCGTAGGCGGTACGAACGGCGGATGCTGGATATCTTACACGTAGACTTGTTGAAGTAGTTCAACATATTATTGTGGTTAGAAGAATTGTACTATCCGAAGCAAAAGGAAAAAAACAGAACAGCCGGAGCGAAGAGTAGACTTCAGTGATCTTGAGAGACCTTCCCCAATCCGCCTTTCTGCTTTGTTTGACCCACTCCAGGGCCTTTTGATAAAAGCATGATTTGTTCCATGGATTCAAGGCTTTCCTTTACAACCCGAAGTTTTTCTGGGTCATAAAGCGCCGCGTCGTCCCAGTCTCGGGTGGCTTCTAGGATGCGCCCTAGGATGGAGGACGACCAAGAGTGTGTTGGGGGTCTTCTCCAACCTAGGATGCGCCCCTAATGGGCTCAACTTAAACACAGCCCACGACCAAAATAAGTGCGCAGCACCGTAGACAGAAAAGTCTCGGTAGTATTTCGACGTTTTGGACGATTCTGATAAGATATGGACGTGAGGCTAGATCCATTGAAAGTAGACTTTATAAGCTTCCATGAAGTACTTGAACGTCCAAAACGGAGCCCGTACGAAGTCGTGGCGGCCATTAGAAGTTGGTGGCTGTCCTGCAGTCCGAATCAATCGGGCGACTCCCTCTCCTGGATGTATTCTCCTTGTCTCCTTGGTTTCTAGGCACACAAGAGTACACGGGTTTCCATGGTCTAAAAAACCGAACATGAAACTTAAGAGTGAACTTACTTGATGATTTAATTGACGTGCACGGCGCGATCATAGGACCTTTGTAGGTTAGATAGTGAGATGTATCGATGTGTTGATGTCCTCATCATCCCCCCTTCTTGCATTGATCGTCCTCGACTCTAGTTCATCTTCTTCTCCCAAATATGGCGTCAAATCTGCAAATTAAAGTGGGACTAACCCCAAAATCTGCAGGCAGATCAAGCTTTATATGCATTCTCATTAATCTTGGACAATACTTTAAAAGGTCCATCAGCTCTAGGCATCAACTTAGACTTTCTTAGCTCTGGAAATCTATCCTTTCTTAATGTAACCAAACGAAATCTCCAGGTTCAAAAGATAATTGTTTTCTAACTTTGTCACCAGCAATCTTATATTAGCATTCATGCGCTCTAGTTTTCTTTAGTTGTTTCATGCAGTTTTAGCATCAAATCAGCACGTTGCTTAGCATGAAAATTCATCTTTCAGAAGTTGGCAAAGCATTAAATCAATAGGAGCACGTGGGATGAAACCATAAACAATCTCAAAAGGACACATCTTTGTGGTAGAATGCAAAGAACGATTAAAGCAAACTCAATATGAGGTAAACACTCTTCCCACATTTTAATATTCTGTTTCAAAACAGCCTTAACTATGGTGATAAAGTGCGATTCACAACTTCAGTTTGACCGTCAGTTTGGATGACAAGTAGTAGAAAATAAAACTTAGTCCCCCAACTTATGCCATAACATTCTCCAAAGTGACTAAGAAATTTAGTTATCACATCAGAAACAATGTATTAGGCACACCATGCAACCGAACAATTTCTCTAAAGAACAAATCAGCAATATGAGTAGCATCATCAGATTTGTACATGGAATAAAAATGTGCCATTTTGGAAAATCTATCCACAACAACAAAAATGCTATCATGCCCCTCCTCGTCCTAGGCAGACCCAACACAAATCCCATAGAATATCTTCCCAAGAACACTAGAACAGGTTAAAGCATATACAAACCATGTGGATTTAATCGTGACTTAGCCCTTTACATAGTAGTGCACGAGAAACAAACCTCTCCACATCTCGTCTCATCTTTGGCCAAAAGAAATGACTGCAAGAATTCCTCCGTCTTTTTTACTCCAAAATGCCCCATCAGCCCTCCTCCATTGCTTCCTGAACAGCAAACAGACGAACAGAGCTAGCTGGAATGCATAGCTTGTTAGCTCTAAATACAAATCCATCACTGAGGATGAATTTGTTCCATGACTTTCATCTTTACAATGTTGCAGCACGTCTTTAAAATCAGCATCATGCACATATTGATCTTTAATTGTTTCTAATCCAAAGATTTTATAATCAATTGTGTCAAACAAATCATATCGTCTAGACAAAGCATCAGCAATGACATTCTCTTCCCCTTTTTGTTTTGATAACATAAGGAAAAGACTCAATGAATTCAAACCCACTTGGCATGCCTAATTCAATTTGGCTTGACTATGAATATGTTTTAAAGATTCATGATCAGATGTATAACAAATTCTTTGGCCACAAGTAATGCTGCCATGTTCTAAGCTACGCACAAGAGCATACAATTCCTTATCATAAGTAGAATAATTCAGCAAAGGCCCACTCAATTTCTCACTAAAATATGCAACAGGTTTTCCTTCTTGTAGCAAAACACACCCAAACCAATTCCACTAGCATCACATTCAAGCTCAAAAGTCTTATTAAAATCAGGAAGCTGAGTAGGGTGCATTTGTCAACTTACTTTTTCAGCATATTGAAGGCGTTCTTCTGTGCCTCCGCCCGAGAGAAAAAGGTACGCCCTTCTTTGTAAGTTCATTTAATGCGCAGCAATGGCGCTGAAATCCTTCACAAAGCGACGATAAAATCAGCAAGCCCTAAGGAAACTCCGCACCTGCGTAACAGACTTTGACGCCATCCTTGTATTGCTTCAACCTTGGATGATCAACTTCAATTCCCTGCGGTGACAACATAACAAGAAAAGAAACTCGATCGGTGCAAAAGGTGCACTTCTCAAGGTTACCAAATAACGTGCACCACGGAGAGCATTAAAAAAACAGCACGTAATGATTAAGATGATCATTCATAGACTTGTTGTAAATCAATATATCATCAAAATAACACCACAAATTTTCCAATAAAGAACGCAAAACCTCATTCATTAACCGCATAAAAGTGCTAGGTGCATTAGTTAAACCAAAAGCATGACTAACCACTCATATAAACCCAAACTTAGTTTTGAAAGCAGTTTTCCATTCATCTCCCAATTTCATGCAATCTGTGTAACCACTACGCAAATCAATTTTTGAAAACAGTACAGCACCACTCAATTCATCCAGCATATCATCTAATCGTGAATAGGGACGATATCGAATGGTGATGTTGTTAATAGCTCTACAATCAACACACATGCGCCAGTTCCATTTTTCTTAGCACTAAGATGACTGCACAGCACAAGGACTAAGAGACTCACGCACATAACCTTTGTCGAAGTAACTCCTGCACTTGGGCGTTGAATCTCCTTAGTTTCCTCCGGATTAGTTCTGTATGGCGCACGATTGGCAAGGAAGCACCAGAATGAGATCAATCTGATGCTCAATCCCTCGAACAGGTGGCAGCCCTGGAGGAATCTCACTTGGAAAAAACATCCGCTCCTGCAAAAAGATTACAAACAGTAGAGGGCAAAGAATGCTGCATATCGGAAAGTAACTCAAAGCATCTTTACATACCAAGGCATAGACATCAAAGTAGAAGCAATTAATTCATTAATATCAGCTTTAGTAGCAAGCAAACATTTTCCTTTTCAAACTGTATTTCATTGGTTTTAGCAGCGGGTTTGTATTTTCATGATTCTCACTTTTATTTTGGCTGCTTTAGCTACTCATCACGCACAATCGCTTCAGGAGACATAGGGTTTTGCAACACAATTTCTTATCATGGTTTGTAAAATGAATATGATTTGACCTACCATGATGCATAGATCTCTATCAAAATGCCATGGCCTACCTAACAAATATGACAAGCTTGCATAGCACAACATCACACTCAACAACATCATGATATGATCCAATAGCAAAATTAATGCGCACCAACCTGGTTACCTTTGCCTTACCGCTATTGTTGAGCATTGTATGTGGACGGTGAGGGTTGTGTTTTGGTCTAAGGCTAGCTTCTCACCATATCGATACTGGCTAAGTTGTTTGCAGCTGCCTCCATCAATAATCATGCGGCATGAATGATCCTTTGAACACACTTGGTTTGAACAATATGTGCCGCTGGTTTTGCTCCACTTTCTCCATTTGTGCACTAAGCACACGCTGCGCACAATGAGGCTTGCATAGTGATCCGCCTCATCAGCACCAATATTGCACTCAGAAGGATCTTCATTACCTGCATAGTCAGCTGCAAGCACAACATTTGTATCTTCATCGATATCACTAGCGAAGAATACTCACCATCCTCTTAATACCAAAGCAGCTTGCTTGACAGTCACGCTGCACATGTCCATACCCTTTACATCGATGACACTGAAATCTCTATTCTCCTGTAGATTTTTTTTTTTGGCAACAACGCGTCTTCGGCAGGGGTCTGAACCACCTTTGACGACGGGTGTTGCGACTCACTGAATTAGTTTTCTGAGTTTTTAGTGCTGTGGTTGGTGGAGTGGAACGTGCGGGACGCTTGAGAGGAAGAACGCTGGGGGAGACGCCCGATTCGAGATAGGGTCGTGGATGCTGCCATGAATTAGCTTTCCCTGCAGAACATAGTCCTGGAATTCGCGCGTCGTCCCTGCACTTCACGTTAGTTTACAAGCAAGATAAACAAACGGTTATTGTTATTGTACTCTTTATATTCAAGAATATCCCGAATTTCCCGATTTAACCCCCCTAAAAACCTAGCCATCGCTGCCTCCTCATCCTCCTCTATCTCACAACGCAACAACCCATTTCAACTCCTGATAATTTCTTCTACACTTTTAGCGCCCTGTCTCATTGTTGCAACTTAATTAACAGATCTCGTGCATAGTAAGAAGAAGAATCTAGCCCGCATGACGCCTTTCAATGCATCAAGTTTGTGGTTGTTATCAGGATTTTCTTCTACTAAATTCTATCCGACCAGACAGAAGCAAAATCAGAACTCACTAGTAGCAAGGCCCTAACTCTTTTATCCTCAGGAAACTCATTGACAAACAAACTTCTGATTATAGCTATTCCCAAGTAATGTAGCATCAGTTTATACGCAACATCAAACGGTATCTTAAATTTATCTTACTAAAGCATCATTATATTACGTTCAGCCATACTGGCGTTGCGACGCAAACTGTCGACGAAGACGAGCCTCTTGTCATCATGTTCTTGTATCCGCAGAATACTCATCAAAATTGTCATCATCGTGGTTGCGTTCAATTGTTGGTCATCCAAACGCCTCATTATGTTATTGGCAGCAAGATTGTGCGTTTAGTGTGGTGACCGTTCCAAGTACAAGATTATTGTTAGTGTGAATCTCCCAATGCTCCTAGCTTCTCATTAGTCACCTGCAAATCTGCATCAATTCCTTCAGTATAGAGCCACTTTCGTTCAAAAGTTGTATGATACCCCTGTGCGAGGGATTGAATGGCCTCGTCATCGCCGGAACCTGACATGGTTAGAGACACAAACAAGAAGAGAAAAAAAAACAAGTGAAGAACAATAGACTCCCTAACATACTAGATGTGGCTACTGCAAGCTCTCACTCTCAGCCTGTTACACAAACTCTTACCAATTTACCTTGCTCAACAGGAGTGACGCTACCAACAAGTCGGCGACCCTGGAAAAAGTGTATCTGGCCGTAGCAACACACCTTAAGCTGTAGGCGGGTATGTAGAGCCTGTAGGATGGCTGAAAGTGTTGCACAAGAAAAATACTAGTACCACATTAGTTTAAGTAAGCTGAGTAATCGTTCAAACCGGTACCGTGCTGGTCCTAGGCTAACAACCGTGCTAGAGACGCGAGCCTGACACAAAAAATGCCACGAATAAGACACGTCAAGAAGAACAAGAAAACTCGCCTCTCTTTTTTTTTTTTTGCTCTATCTCTTCTTTTTTTTTTTTTTTTTTTGCAGAGAGACCTCAAAACTTTAACTCTACTCAGAGGACACAATCCAGACACTTCACCCCACACAGTTTTTTTTTTTACCAGCGGGCTGAAATGGCGGCATTCCCCTGCAAATTGACTTCCGCTCCTTATACGGGTGCTGAGTATTTTGTATGTTACCATGGCGACGGCATACTTTAATAAATTTATGATGATCTCTCCAAAAGGCACCAAGCTTATCGCCAAAAATGGTCCCTCTATTAAGAGACCCCCCCGCGCCCCCGAGAAGTACCCCTCTTACACCTGCTTACCTGCTCATTCGTGGACGATGATCCAGAGTATCTCCTGCTGACGCCTCTATCTATCACTTTGCCGTCATAGCATGTAATCTCTATACAATCATGACACCTATCACGAATTCCACAACACGCGGAATATGCGTTGTGACTCATCTACATATACGTACTACACCGCGTAGGCCCAATCTCCTCGTACAGTGCGCCTAGTATCTCCTCTTTAAACTGTGTACTAGATATAATCTCTTTCGACTCATATAGCTTGGTCTGCATCACGCCGTCTACCTTGCTTTCACACTCGTCTGTGTGGACCAGTCTCCATAACCCATGCTAAACCAT
>RYFJ01003982.1:0-47861 GCA_003991445.1 Oryza meyeriana var. granulata
GACATCAGAATTCAGTTTGGACACGGTCATGAACGTTTCAGATTGGATCTGAGAGGTCGGAGTGTCTAAATACGATAAACTTGGAGTCCGACCCAAGTCGGATAGGGTTGAGCAAACATCGGCTCCACTTGGGAAGCTTCTCTCCCGGAGATTTATGGATTACGCACCTTCGGGTGGCGACTGAAGAGGGAGCAAGCAGAGGAGGGCCGCGCGACTTACAAGCACAAGAGGAGGCAACCGAAGCTCAGCATGCCGGGCTACGACAGGCTGGACGGCGCAGCCGAGCAGTCTCAACAAGTGCGAAAAACGTTTTTTCGTCATGCCACAACAGAATTTGTGCGGCCGCACCTGCTGGAACAGCTCAGCTTGGGCGGGATCATAGGCAAGCAACTATCGGCAGAGATCAGGGATGATTATGCTGGCCGCTGCAGCGCAGAACGTAGGCAACATCAATACGAGCATCGGCGGGTCTCAGCGGGTCTGGAGTCATCTGATCAGCGTGAGATCGGGCGGCCGCTCCGCAGGGGAATAGTCGCAACAAAGTTCCGGCATCAACTACTAGACAACCGGCGGGTTCCGGAGCCTTTAGTGCATTCAAAGAGAAGAGTCCTTGCGATGATTCAATAAAGGGTTTTCCGAGAAGCGAAATAGTTCAAGTAAAGACTAGGTGTTATCCGCGCATTCCGCCAAGGGAGTAAAGACGCCGTGATCAAGAGTTCGGAGCATCCATACACTGTCGGGGCTCTTTTCGAACATGGCAAAATACGCGCTCGGCTAAGCCAGTGCTGGGCTTCAACGAGAAGAAGAGCTGAAAAAAGACACAAGGCGAAAGCGGCCAAGCGACCGTTCAGAATAAGTATGGGCAGCCGCAGCGGAAGTCGGACAAGAGGTGGCAAAATGGAGCGCGTCGCTCGGCCCAGGGAAAACGACTTATCAGAAGTATAGAGTCGGGCGCTTGCCATATTCACCAAAGGCGGCACGCGGTCCAAGTACTGCAATTGTCAAGAAGTTTGCTCCGAACAAGCTTCAGCGTCTGGCACGACAAGGCACAGCAGCGACTCAGGCGGCTTGAGGATTGTCAGGATCCAGCCCGAATCAACACATTTTGGGGACCGATTGCATACGTCAACGCAAGCAGAAGCTCTCAATAACGGACATCAAACGGTGTCCAGCGAACCAATACTGCGTGGTCGAAGGCATAACCTTCAAATCGCGAAGATCAACCAGATCGGATTTACCACGCGGAGATATCCCTCGTCATGGACCGGTCATGAAAAATTCAGGCTGAGAAACTCATCGACGGGAGGCAGAGGCTCCCATCCTGTTCGCCAAGATTTGGGAGAGAATTTGAGAATCCTGTTAGAATACGGACGAGTACTGGCCTTTCATGGGATAATTACGGTTATCATCAACCACTCGGGGATGTTGCGGGTACCTCAGCACGCGGGACAATTCCGTAGAAAATATCTGCTGAGGTGCGTTGAGACTGATATCACGGATATCTCGGACACGTCCCTCGCAAATTAATGGGATACGACTATGTCATGGTCTGCGATGCCCGGGCCAGAGGAGTTCCTCCCTCCCAGCGGCTAGCAGTTCACTGCGACAAGAGGAGAGTTTGAGAACCTAGTAAACAAGAAGGCAGCCAGTGGGGCGCGATAAGCATCGCAGCCGCCTACAACCGAAGTCGATCAGATTCAGTTCCGGTGAAAAAAGCAGCGAAGTCAGGAATTTCAGGCGGATCCGAACGAGAGATGCTGACTTCGGACTCCCAAGCTGCCTTAGTCGGGACGACTCGGACCAATAGGAGACGCGCTCGTCACTTACTAAGCAACAAGATATTTCGTGTGGCGTCCGACTGCGGTACAAGGGGGTGATCGAGCAGCCTAAACGTAGCAGAGAAGCGTTCAGCATTTGTGCGCGCTTCGTCAGACCGCGGATGCTTCCGGGAGGAATTACAGCTCCTGCAGCCTGGGTTTCAGGAGTCTCCATGGATGTGCAACCCAGTTCTGTTGGAAGAACGGTAATGGGTGTGGTCGCTACACGATCAATACAAGCGTAGCCCAAGGACCATTTGGTCTTCCAGGATAGATCGGGTGGTTTGACTCTACGGCGGGTGCGACCTCTCGATTTTCACTCGACTGATATTCGGATATTATATTAGCCTGAGGGAAAGATGTTTGAAACTTTTCATAGCGTTTGGAGCGTATTGTATTACAATGCGTTGGTTAAAATGCGGTGCAACTAACGGGCTATTCAGCGTGTCTGACACGCAGATTGGGGCGAGTGAAGCTCCGTAGACGAGTGGTGATAGATAAGTCAGAGAAGATCTCATGCGATTGGATGATTCCAAACTCGAAGTTGAAGTGACGTTGATCCGAAAAGTGCTTCGGAGTGCATCTGGAAGTTAAGTCGCTTCATCGTCTCGCATCGGCGGCATCGCGGCCAACGGGAAGTTAACGCATCGGACTGGCCCGCGACAACTAAGAAGTCAGGTTGACAGGTTTGCATGGCGGCACTCAGCGGTTTTCTCTCGATGGGCGAACGGGCTATGGCTTTCTTAAGCTCCTAAAAGGCGGCCTCAATGGACTCCGAAGCAAAAGCTTCGAAGAATTCAACAGTTCTAAGTCACTCGGTTGGATCACTTAAGGAACATAATGCTATTTGGCAACACTCACGGTGTCAGACGGTGCGTGGTATGGAGCGTCCAAAGGGTCTATTCAAGAAATAAACGGCATTATTTTGTCAGAGAGGTCCTTGCCGACTGCAAAGAGAAATCACGCAGGTCAGAGCTGATATACGGTATCATCACAGCGAAAAAGCCGGTGCCTAATTTTCAGCAAATAGTAAGGTGGTGACAACTGTTTCACTCGGGGATGTACTTCTTCGCGAGGCACTGGCTGGATCGCTAAATGGGCACTCGGCTGATGGCGTTCGACATCTTCACCTTTTCAGCCACGGACAGCTATCAAATCTCACTCTTAGCCGACGCGTGCCGAGTGGACAGAAGGTTCAACTCCCACGAATACAACAACAAAAGCAGATACTGGACAATGTACTTCGACGGTTCCCTACGGATCGGTGGGCGCCCGGGGCTGGAGTCATATTGACATCCCCCACTGGGCGAAAACTGAAGTACGTTCTACAAATCCACTTCCCGGTTCCACAACGTCGCCGAGTACGAGGCACTCGTTCACGGGCTCCGCATCGCCATATCACTCGGCATACGTCGACTGGTTGTGCGCGGAGATTCCCAACTCGTGGTAAACCAAGTCATGAAAGACTGGACCTGTCTCGACGATACAATGGCGGCATACTGTCAGGAGGTCCGCAAGCTAGAAAATAAGTTCGACGGGCTGGAAATCACACACGTCCTGCGCCAATACAACGACGGCGGCGGATGAGCTGGCAAACATGGGATCCAAAACGAGAAGCAAGTCCCGACTGGAATCTTCGTCGAGCAACTTATGGAGCCATCAGTCAAGAAGAAACCGTCACAAGAGCAATCGGGAGGCGAGCCTACCCGGCTACCGACGAAGTGTTGCACATATGTCAAGACTGGAGGAGTCCTGTTGTCAAATTCCTTCTGGATGATGAACTCCCAGAAGATCGCAGTCAAGCCGAGCAGGTCAAGCGTCGGAGCAAAAGCTTCCTGATAGTCGGAGAAGACCTGTACCGAAGGAGCGCATCTGGCGTCCTCATGCGCTGCGTCACCACCGAGGAAGGCAAGCAGATCCTGCATTCAATACACTCGGGCATATGTGGCAACCATGCTGCATCCAGGACGTTAGTCGGAAAGGCCTACCGGCAGGGATTCTTCTGGCCCACAGCAGTCATAGACGCCAAAGACATCGTTCGCAAGTGCGAAGGTTGCCAGTTCTTCGCAAGGCAAACAAATCTCCCAGCCCAGGAACTCCAAACTATCCCTATCTCCTGGCCATTCGCAGTATGGGGGCTCGACATGGTCGGGCCCTTCAAGAAAGCGCCAGGGGGGTTCACACATTTTGAGATGCCCGTGGGGCTAGTGCCTTGTGATGAGCGATTGACAACACGGTGTGCGTGTGACGTGTCTCTTGGCAGGCTGTGGTTGCAGGTGACAGGTGGAGACTAATCATGCGGCAATCTGTGAAGAACGGGGATAGGATGCCATGCTGATGAACCGCGGGGCGGTGAAGGGTGGTTCGACGCTCGCGTTCGAGGGACGGAGATTGTGCGGTGTACGTCTACTGTATCTGGCTACACGGCAGGAGGACGTCGGTGGACGGTTTCTTGGTTGAGCCATAAAACCAAGGACGTACCGGGACGCTCGTGCGGCGGGGGCGTGGCCGAAGATGGAAATTTCGGCGATCGCGATATGATTTCGGATGGTCGTGCGGCGACATCGCGAGGATCACACATCGTGGAGATGGAGGGATCGCGAACATCGCGGAATTTGCCATGGAGGACGTGATTGATTGGATATGATTATCATGCCATTACGTGTCGTTTACGTCGCGTAATGGCAGTCTTGTAATTTAGGTGGGCCACCTTTTTGGAGATATAAATATGTGGCACTAGGGTTGAGAGAGGTGGGGGTTTTTGGGCTTTTTTGGGGCGAGCTACTGTTCACGTGAACAGTACCCGTGCCTAGGGTTCCAGGGAACACATCTTCTCTCTCAATCTAGCCTAGGTCTTCAAGTCTAGAGAGAGATTTTTATTGATCTCTCCAATCAAGAGAGGGAGGACGATCGGGCGGAGGCTAGATGCAGTTCTGGAGAACAATTACTGGAGTTAATCATTCATCTTGGTGAATTGTTCTTTTTTGTTTGCATCTACTTTTCTGTTCTTTTTGTTTGCATCTACTTTTCCTACTGTCTGCCGCCAGTGACCTCACGCGTGCCGTCGCGGAGTCTAGTTTCTGCTGTCCGCTGGGTGTCGTTGCCGTTCCCTGCTGCTGCTGGTCGAGCACGCCAGGACGGGGGTTCAGCACCTGCTATTTGCCGGCCACCAGCAAGCTGCTGTTGTCGCTACTGCACGCAAGGTGTTTGAGGAATTCTTTACAGGGCAGTTTTGAGCTGTCTTAATTATTTTTGTTTCTGCCGGCTTGGAGAACTTGTATAATCGTTCCTAAGATTATTACACCACTAGTTGGGGTAAGTAATCTTGACGATTGATTGAGAGGGGTGTTGGGTTGAAATTTGGGACAAAGGCCGAGTTTCTTTTTGAAAGAAATTTTTATAGGCTCCCATTCACCCCCCCTCTGGTCGCCTGTTTCGGTCCTTCACATTTATTCGTCGCGGTGGATAAGTTCACCAAGTGGATTGAGGCTAAACCCGTCGCAATAATTACAGCGGCACGAGCAAAGGACTTCATCATGAGTATATTATACCGGTTCGGAGTCCCTAACCGCATCATCACCGACAATGGTACTCAGTTCGCGGCGGGCCTATTCCAAGATTTCTGCGACGATTTCGGCATCAAGATCTGCTATGCATCTGTGGCACACCCGCGGAGCAACGGGCAGGTTGAGTGAGCCAACGGTATGGTCTTGCAAGGCATCAAGGCCAGGATATTCGACCGACTACAACCATATGCGGGTCGGTGGGTACAAGAACTCCCATCCGTTCTCTGGTCTCTCAGAACCACAGTTAGTCGGTCAACAGGGCAATCCCCTTTCTTCCTAGTCTACGGTACCGAGGCCATGCTACCGACAGAGATACAGTTCAGCTCTCTGCGAGTCCGGGCTTACTCCGAAGACGACTCCAACAACACCCGACTGATCGAATTAGATCAGCTCGAAGAAGCAAGAGACGCCGCAACAATCCAGTCGGCAAGGTATCTTCAAGGCCTGCGTCGTTACCACAATCGCAATGTCCGTGGCCGCGCCTTTTTGGTCGGGGATCTCGTTCTAAGGAAGATACAAACCACCAAGGACAGGCACAAATTATCCCCCATCTGGGAAGGGCCGTTCACTATAGCCGAGGTCACACGGCCATGCGCCTACCGACTGAAGACCAAAGACGGCGTCCTCATCACCAACTCATGGAACATAGAACAGCTACGTCCTTTCTATACCTGAGTTTTACATTTTCCATGTGTACAGTTTTTTCTGACTCACTACGCCGCTTGTTTCAACCGAGTAGTGAGTCGGGGGCTGCATGTATATATGTGTTCTGTCAATAACATACAAGCTTATTTCACCCCGGTTATGAAGCCTTGCCACGACTGATGCGTTCGCCCGAGTATAGCATCTTACTCCGAACGTTTTTTATCAAGTTCTATCGGACTAACTCGGTGCATGCGACACGGTCGGGTAAAGCTAATGACAACCGAGTGTTAAGCTTGGCGGCACGACACACATATTTACACATGACCATGTATAAAAGCTTATATACATACCGACTACATAATGTATTGCCTTTACAGACCCAGGTCTCGGGTAATCACTTCAGCAGTCGGCTTCGCCTGTGCGATCAACTCCAGCGCTTCCTCGGGCGTCGTCTCTTCGGAAAATCCCCCCCCCCCCCGATGGCCTCAATGTCTGCCCTCGGGTAGATGGACTTGGTCATTGCTAGGGTCTGGGCCACGCCGGCGGCAACCCGCTCGTCTGAGTACCTTTTCAAGGCACTCGGCGCGTCCTCGAGACGCCCCATTATCTGAGGAATCCTGCTACAGCTAGTTCCCACTGGGCGGGGATCTACGAGGTCGAGGAGCCCTTTCACGGACCCGACGAGGGCCTCCCGTGACTCCCTGATCAACCTTATCTCCTCCGTGTAGAACCGATACTGGGCCCTGACGTTAGCTCTCATGCCTGCCCCGATCGGCCGGCAAGTAAGCTTGTCAAATTCGGCTACACACAGGATAACTAATGGATTGGCTGAGATCACGGTCAGGTTGAGGACTTACTTTCGTAGTCGGCCTCCCACCCGGCCACTGTCTTCTCCTGTTCAGCCCTCTCCTTACCGAGCTTGACGACGGCCTTCTCCAACTCGGACTTCTCCCGGTCAAGCTCGGTGTTGGCCTTCGTCAGGTCGGCCTTGACCTTTTCAAGCTCGGCCTTGGCTTCTTCGGCCCCCTTCAGCTGCGATTCACTCTCTGCTCGAGTCTTTAACTCCGCTTCGAGGCCTGCACCACAGATTAGCCAAGAGCTCAACCGTGCAGTCATGACACCACCGGGCAGTCGGGATCAACGCGGCTGGATGAATACATCAACGGTTCAGTCGGGAAGATATACTCGAGGATTTTACTCTGATCTTCTCGGCTAGGGCCCATGTCTCCGCCCTGAGCTGATCGGCGCCACTCTTCAGCCAAGCCTCCCTCCCCGCGTGACGCGCCTCCATCTCGGCCTTCAATGCCCGGAGTTGCTGCAATTCCGCGAGGTGGGGAGCCATCTCGACCAGGATCTCCGTCATCGCCTCGTTGCGGTCGACGAGCTTCTGCTCGGGACAAGGAACAAACCAACGACAGAGTCAAACATCAAAACAAGAAGATTGCTGGAGCTTTACTACAAGAATCATACCGCGACCCCTTGGGACCCGCTGATGGCGGCGCGAAGCAGGCTTTCACGCTCTCTCCTTGCAACGACTTCATCGAGCCTAAAGCTTTTCGCAGTACCATCGCGAGTGGTCCACGTAAAGGTCCGGGGCATCACACGTGGGGGAGCTTCGATCCGAGGCAGATGCGGGATCTCTGGCGGTGGCGGCAGCGGCGGCGATGGCGATGACGATAACCACGACGGCGACGGGGTCCTGGCCTCAGCATTGCCTTCCCCTACGACTTCGGCGACCGGCTTAGGGGCTCCGTCCGCCGCTTCCGCAACGTACGGCGCCTTAGGGGCTGGGGCCTTAGTTTCAACAGCCACCTCTCGTCGGGTGGCGGCAGTGGCCCTGTAGTCGGAGCCACCTCGGTCTCAGCAACCGGGCTGGCCGCCGGCTCAACAGGTGTGTTCACCGCCGCTGGCTCGGCTGGGGCAGGCTCATCAAGTGGAGCAGACGGGTTAATCTCTTTGAAATCGATATCGGCCCGCTTCCTGCACGACGAAGCAAGACATCAGGACATTAGTCTAACATACAATGACTACAGAGGACCCGGAGTAGCGCACCTCTTGGAGAACCTCAGCTTCTTGTCGGGCGGCCCGTCCCCCGGCGAAGCGCTAGCGTCGGCATTCGGCCCGGTCGGCGTCATCGATGGCAGAGGCGTATCAGCCCGAGTCGGCCCCAACTCTGGTATGGTTGGCTTAGGTTCCTTCGCCCCAAGCGGCCTCTGCTCTAGCCGGCCCCTTGGTGGCGCTGCTGCCGAGCACGACAACGTTGGGCCCGAACCTGCCGGTCTCAGCCTGGGACTCGACCGCGTGGGCGTTGTGGCAGCGGCGTCCTTTATTTTCAAGCTGCCGCTCACGGCGCGCGCTATCATGGCCCCCTCGCCCCGATATAAAATCGGCTTCTTCCCCGCTCTCTTAGAGTCGGGTTGGGCAGCAGAGGGACTCCTCGGCCTCTTCTTCGACGCGATCGCCGACAATGGACGTGAGTCTTCAACAAATTCCTCATGCCACTACAAGCCAGTCAACGAGATACCATCACGCAAGGTTGAACAATCACCGTTCCACAGGCGTTCACCACAGAAGAAAGTAGAAGGTTACCTTGGTCCGCGGCCGGATGAAGCTATAGGCGTTCACCACCCCTTCGGAGAAGTAGCCGAACAAGGTATCGGTCACTGCCCCCTTGTCCGCCGTCTCGTTGCTCACTCAGTCGGGATCGTGTTTACCTTTGAAGGCCCAGCTGAAAGCGCTTCTCAACTTCAGCGGCTGGACGCGCCTCGTCAGAAAACGACGAGCCACCCAAGGCCCTGTCAAGCCGGCCCTCTTGAGGTCATCTATCTTTGTCAGCAATATATGTGCCTGGCCCAGTTCTTCAAAGGTTGGCTCCGAGGACCAGCTTGGCAACACCGCCGGCGGCATACCGGTAAACGGGCGCAAGGAAGGAGCCAGATCGGCGCAATAAAACCACTCCTTGTGCCAGCCCTTCAGAGAAGATTTCAAGGCAAATGATATACGTTTTCTTCCCATCGCTCCTCAGTTGAAGACCAGCCCCTCCAATCACACTGATATTACTCTTGGAAGATTGGGGCTTGACATGGAACAGGTGTCGGAAGAGGATGAAATGGGGTTCAACACCCAGAAAGCACTCGCAAAGAGTAACAAATATGGAGATCCGAAGGATTGAGTTGGGATTTAAATGCACCAACTCCAGCCCGTAGAAATCAAGGATGCGGCGGAAGAAATCAGAAGACGGAAGACACAAGCCTCGATCAAAGAAAGAGACGAAAACTACCGTTTCACCAGGCCGGGGGTTGGGGATCAACTCATCCCTCGCCGACCGCCAACGGATCACTTCTTGGCTGGGCAACTTCAGCTCGCTCTCCAGCCATCTCAGCTTCACCGAGCCACAATCTGAGATCGGCCAAGAACTCCCTGGCGCACCCGCAGGATTCATCGCCTTCGGCATGACTGGAGGTGGTGAGATTTGGGGGAAAGCAAATCGGGGGCTTGGAATAAACGAGGAGGATTGAAATCGCCCGAATCCGGGTGGGAACAGTTGGCTGCTAACCCTAGCCGGGCGGGGGCGAAAAGTTAGGCGCGAAGGTGGAAGACGAAGAGATTGACGCGATTTGGGGAAGACGACGGAATCTTTTCTCTCCCCCGTCTTTTTTATAGCCTGTACCGGACTAGATGGGCGCCAGGCCTGCACAGTCGGTATTGGGCCAACCGAAGATATGAGTTCCTACAGTAGCATGACTCCATGTGGGCCGCCTGCAGGCTGAGTTGAAATTATAGCGCTGGTGCTACTAACAGGAACCGATGAGGTAAGCGGATACGCTTCATGAGAGCCTTATTGCTAAACGTATATGTTTGGGTATCTGCTTATCTCACAGGTCTCGAGGATATATCCTTACAAGATCACAGGCTGGTCTTCATTAAAATTGGAGACGCAGTATTCTTTCTCGAGTACACCTGACACGTAATGGATTTATTTTCATAAAGTGGTATTCGGCCTACATGCGTGGCCTTCAGTTGCCATGAGCAACATTATTCCAGCCGACATGACGCTGAAGAGTCTAACTTTCGAGTAGTGCACTACTCGGGAGAGACTATAAATATTTATTCCCGCTGACATGATGCGGAAGAGTCTAGCTTTTGAGTGGGACGCCACTCGGAAAAGACTATAAACTCATATTCCGACTGACATGAAGTCGAAAAGTCCTATATACGAGTAGTCTTCTGCTCGGCAAGACTATAAAGTTTATTCCGGTTGACATGATACCGAAGAGTCGCAAACACCCAAAGTAATATACTCGGGAAAGACTTCCAGGTTAAAGATCTTTGAATTTATGTTTAATTGTCTTCACAATTAAGCACAAAGTCGGGGGCTACACCCAATAGGTGCGCCTATTCGGCGCACACTATTCATATATCTACATGAAGCCCTTCATAGCCTCGCTGCCAGCTGACATGAAGCAGGACTCGGGAAGACTTACTCGGACAAAGAGTACTCGGGAAGCAGCATCGCACCGGGTAACCTTCACCGTGGAGGATGAGCACTCGGCATCAGCTGTGACTCAACTATGAAGGTCTCAGGGCTACTGTGGGAGCCATGGGCCCCGGGTACCTCATTACCAGCACATGGCCACTCGGATAGAGGATGGGCCAGACCATGTAATTAGAGATAAGATAGCACCCGGCAAGCGTGTGCCTTTGTATAATAAGGAAACATAGCCTTAGTCGGATAGGATTCTATCTCTAAGAAGGAAATCCCTTGGTCGTATCCGACTGGGATCCTTACCATGTACCCCTGTCCCCTAGTATATAAAGGGAGGCAGGGCGCCCCATGAGGGCACGCAAGATCATTGATCGCAAAACCACCTCAGAGGAATAACACCTCAACTGGACGTAGGGTATTACCTCACATCGAGGGCCTGAACCAGTATAATTCTCTTGTGTTCCTCTGCCATCCACCGAATTCCGGGTCGCCGAGTAGCCCCATAATATTATTGCCGGTGTAAAACATCGACAAGACCAGCTTGTGATCCTTGTAAGGATATATCCTCGAGACCTGGGGGATAAAACAGATACCCAAACATATATGTTTAGCAATAAGGCTCTCATAAAGCATATCTGTTTACCTCATCGGCTCCTGTTGGTAGCACCAGCGCTATAATTTCAACTTAGCCTGCGGGCGGCCCACATGGATCATGCTACTGTAGGAACTCATATCTTGGTGGCCCAGTGCTGACCGTGTAGGCCCAAGCCCATCTAGTCGGCATCGGCTCTATAAAAGCGGGGAGAGAGAAAAGGATTCCTTCATCTTCCCCAAATCAGCCAATCGCTTCATCTTCCACCTTCGCGCCCAACTTTTTGCCTCCCGCCCGGCTAGGGTTAGCTGCTGCTATTCCCCATCCAAACTCGGGCGATTCCAATCCTCTTCGTTTTTTCCAAGCCCCCTATTTGCTTTTCCCCAAATCTCACCGCCTCCAGTCATGCCGAAAGCTTCAGATCTTGCGGGTGCGCCGGGGAGTTCTTGGCCGATTTCAGATTGCGGCTCGGTGAAGCTAAAGCGGCTGGAAAGCGAACTGAAGTTGCCCAGCCAAGAGGTGATTCGCTGGCGGTCAGCTAGGGATGAGTCAAACCCAAATCCCCGACCTGGAGAAACGGTAGTTTTTGCCTCTTTTTTCGATCGAGGCTTGTGCCTGCCGTCTTCTGATTTCTTCCACCGCATCCTTGACTTCTATGGGTTGGAGTTGGTGCATTTGAATCCGAACTCGATTCTACAGATCTCCATCTTTGTTACTCTGTGCGAGTGTTATTTGGGCGTGGAACCCCATTTCAACTTCTTTAGGCATTTGTTCCACGTTAAACCCCAGCCCTCCAAAAATAACATCAGCATAATTGGGGGGGCTGGTCTTCAGTTGAGGAGTGATAGGAAAAAGTCATATCTTGATCTTCCCTTGAAATCCTCCTTGAAAGGTTGGCATAGGGAGTGGTTTTATTGTGCTGATCTGGCTCCCGGCTTGTGGCCATTCACCGGCTCACCGCCGGTAGTTTTGCCGCATTGGTCGGCGGACCCGACCTATGAAGAGATGGGTCAAGTGCACCAACTGCTGATGAAGCTGGATAACTTCAAGAAGGCCGGCCTGACTGGACCCTGAGTGGCCAGGCAGTTCCTGACTCAGCGCTTCCAGCCCCTGAAGCTGAGGAGCGCGTTCGGCTGGGATTACCAGGGAAGACATGACCCTGACCGGGTCAGCCGGGAGTCAGCCAATGAGCAGAAGGTGACAGAGATCCTGTTCGGATACTTCCCCAGTGGGGTAATTGAAACCGAAGACAAGAAGAGACGCATTGCGTCTTACAGGCGCAGCTGGCCCCGCTCCGAGGTAACATCCGTCTTTCCATTGTAGCGCATGCCTGTGGACTCGGATGTTCGAGTCCCTGGTAATATATGATGTATGTTGTTGAATCTCTTGTAGTGGTGCGTGGAGTTCGATGAAGACTCCCGCCCATTGTCGGCCGTCGCATCGAAGAAGAGGCCGAGGAGTCCCTCTGCTGCCCAACTCGACTCCAAGAGAGCGGGGAAGAAGCCGATTTTGTATCGGGGCGAGGGGGCCATGACGCCGCGCGTCGTGGCAGGAAGCCTGAAAATAAAGAACGCCGCCATCGTGGCACCCACGCAATCAAGTCCCAGGTTGAGACCTGTGGGTTTGAGCCCGACGTTGTCGAGCCCGGCTACAGTGCCACCGAGAGGCCGGCTAGAGCAGACGCCACCAGGGGCGGAGGCGCCCAAGCCGACCACACTGGAATCGGAGCCGACTCGGGCTGATGCGCCATTGCCGACTGTGACGCCGACCGGGCCGACTACCGGAGCTAGCGCTCCGCCGGGGACTGGGTCGCCCGGCAGGAAGCTGAAGTTCTCCAAGAGGTGCGCTGCTCCGGGTCTTCTGAAATTCTTGCGTGTTGGTGTAGTGTCTTGATGTCTTGTTTTGTCGTGTAGGAAGTGTGCCGATATCGATCTCAAGGAGATCAATCCGACCACTCCCCTTGAAGAGCCTGCCCCAGCCGAGCCGGCGGCTGCGAACACCCCCGCTGAGCCGGTGGCCAGCCCAGTCACGGAGACCGAGGTGGTCCCGACTGCAGGGTCGCCGCCGCCACCCGACCAAGAGGCGGCTGCTGAGGTTGAGGCCCCATCCCCTGAAGCATCGCCCATTGCGGAGGCCACCGCCGGAGCCCCTGAGCCAGTCCCCGAGGCCGCGGGGGATGGTGGTGCGAAGGCCGGGACCCCATCGCCATTGTGGTCGTCATCGTCGTCGTTGCCGCCACCAGAGATCCCACACCTGCCTCAGATCGAAGCTCCTCCACGTGTGATGCCCCGGACATTCACATGGACGGCTCCTGACGGGACTGTGAAGAGCTTCAGGCTTGATGAAGTCGTCGTGAGGAGGGACGAGAGCTTGCTTCGTGCCGCTATCAGCAGGTCCAAGGGAGTTGGGGTATGATTCTTGTGGTAGAGTCTTGGCAATCTTCTCGTTTTGACGTCTGACTCCGTCCTTGTTTTGTCTCTTATCCTGAGCAGAAGCTTGTCGACCGCAATGAGGCGATGACAGAAATCTTGGTCGAGGTATCTCCCCACCTCGCAGAATTGGAGCAACTCTGGGCATTGAAGGCCGAGATGGAGGAGCGTCATGCGGGGAGGGAGGCCTGGCTGAAGAGTGGCGCCGACCAGCTTAGGGAGGAGACTTGGGCCCAAGCCAGAAAGATCAGAGGTAAAATCCCCGAATATATCTTCCCGACCGAACCGTCGATGTATTCATCCAGCTGCATTGTTTCCGACTGCCCAGTTACGTCATGACTGCTCGGTTGAGCTCTTGGCTAATCTGTCGTGCAGCCCTCGAAGCGGAGTTGAAGACCCGAACAGAGAGGGAGTCGCAGCTGAAGGAGGCCGAAGAAGCCAGGGCCGAGCTTGAGAAGGTCAAGACCGACCTGACAAAGTCCAACACCGAGCTTGACCGGGAGAAGGCCGAGTTAAAGGAGGCCGTCGTCAAGCTCGGTAAGGAAAAAGCTGAACTAGAGAAGACCGTGGCCGGGTGGGAGGCCGACTATGAAAGTAAGTCCTCAACCTGACCGTGATCTTAGCCAATCCAGTAGTCGTTCCGCCTGTAGCCGAATCTGACAAGTTTACTTACCGGCGGACCTGGGCAGACATGAGAGCCAATGTCCAGGCCCAATATCAGCTCTACACTGAGGAGATAAGAGTGATCAGGGAGTCATGGGAGGCCCTCATCGGGTCCGTGAAAGGGCTCCTTGACCACATAGATCCCCGCCCTGTGGGAACCAGTTGCAGCTGGATCCCCCAGATAGAGGCGCATCTTGAGGATGCACCGAGTGCCTTGAAAAAGTACTCGGATGAGCATGTCATTGCCGGCATGGCCCAGACCCTAGCGATGACCAAGTCCATCTACCCAAGGGCAGATATCGAAGCCATCGGGGAGGGGTTTGCCGAGGAGACGACGCCGGAGGAGGCGCTGGAGCTGATTGCCCGGGCGAAGTCGACTGCTGAAATAATTACCCGAGACCTGGGTCTGTAAGGGCAACATGTTATGTAGTCAGTATGTATAAACTTTTGTAAAAAAGCATGTGTAAATATGTGTGCAGTGCCGCCAAGCTTGCTACTCAGTCGTCACTAGCTTTACTTGACCGTGTAGTCTGCGCCGAGTTAGTCTGCCAGAACTTAATAAAAACGTTCAACGTAAGAAGCTGTACTCGGGCAAATGTGACAGTCATAGTAAGGCTTCGTAACTGAACTAAGATAAGCTCGTATGTTATTGACAGAACACATATATACATGCAGCCCCCGACTCACTACTCGGTTGATACAAGCGGCGTAGTGAGTCAGAAAAGCTGTACACATGAAAATTATAAAACTCAGGTATAGAAAGGACGTAGCTGTTCTATATTCCATGAGTTGCTGATGAGAGTGCCGTCTTTGGTCTTCAGTCAGTAGGCGCCTAGCCGCGTGACCTCGGCTATAATGAACGGCCCTTCCTAGATTGGGGATAATTTGTGCCTGTCTTTGGTGGTTTGTATTTCCCTCAAAATGAGATCCCCGACCAAAAAGGCGCGGCCACGGACATTGCGGTTGTGGTAGCGATGCAGGCCTTGAAGATACCTTGTCGACTGGATTGTTGCGGTGTCTCTTGCTTCTTCCAACTGATCTAACTCGACCAGTCGGGTATTGTTGGAGATGTCTTCTGAGTAAGCCCGGACTCGCGGACAGCCGAACTGTAACTCTGTCAGTAGCATAGCCTCGGCACCGTAGACCAGGAAGAAAGGGGATTGCCCTGTTGCCCGACTAATCGTGGTTCTAAGAGACCAGAGAACCGATGGGAGTTCTTGTACCCACCGGCCCGTGTATGGCTGTAGTCGGTCAAATATCCTGGCCTTGATGCCTTGTAAGACCATACCGTTGGCTCGTTTGACCTGCCCGTTGCTCCGCGGGTGTGCCACAGATGCGTAGTAGATCTTGATGCCGAAATCTTCGCAGAAGTCTTGGAATACGCCGCCCGTGAACTGAGTACCGTTGTCGGTGATGATGCGGTTAGGGACCCCGAACCAGTATAGTATACTCATGATGAAGTCCTTTGCTCGTGCCGCTGTAATTGTTGCAATGGGTTTAGCCTCAATCCACTTGGTGAATTTATCCACCGCGACGAATAAATGTGTAAACCCTCCTGGCGCTTTTTTGAAAGGGCCGACCATGTCGAGCCCCCATACTGCGAATGGCCAGGAAATTGGGATAGTTTGGAGTTCCTGGGCTGGGAGATTTGTTTGTCTTGCGTAGAACTGGCAACCCTCGCACTTGCGAACGATGTCCTTGGCATCTGTTACTGCTGTGGGCCAGAAAAATCCCTGCCGATAAGCCTTTCCGACTAACGTCCTGGATGCGGCGTGGTTACCACATATGCCCGAGTGGATCGAATGCAGAATCTGCTTGCCCTCCTCGGTGGTGACGCAGCGCATAAGGACACCGGATGCGCTCCTTCGGTACAGGTCTTCTCCGACTAGTAGGAAGCTTTTGTTTCGATGCTTGATCTGCTCGGCTTGACTGCGATCTTCTGGGAGTTCATTGTCCAGGAGGAATTTGACAACAGGAGTCCTCCAGTCTTGACATATGTGCAGCACCTCATCTGTGGCCGGGGTAGGCTCGCCTCCCGACTGCTCCGGCGCCGGTTTCTTCTTGACTGATTCCAGTCGGAACTGTTTCTCTCTTGGATCCCATGTTTGCCAGCTCATCTGCTGCGTCGTTGTATTGACGCAGGACATGTGTGATTTCCAGCCCATCGAACTTGTTTTCCAGCTTGCGGACCTCCTGACAGTATGCCGCCATGGTATCGTTGAGACAAGTCCAGTCTTTCATGACTTGGTTTACCACGAGGTGAGAATCCCCGCGCACAACCAGTCGATGTATGCCGAGTGTATGGCGATGCGGAGCCCGTGGACAAGTGCCTCGTACTCGGCAATGTTGTGGGAAGCCAGGAAGTGGATTTGTACAACGTACTTCAGTTTTTCGCCAGTGGGGGACGTCAATATGACTCCGGCCCCGACGCCGCCGATCCGTAGAGAACCGTCGAAGTACATTGTCCAGTACTCTAGCTTTGCTGTTGGTGTTGGGAGTTGAACTTCTGTCCACTCGGCCACGAAGTCGGCTAGAGCTTGAGATTTAATTGCTGTCCGTGGCTGAAAGGTGATGTCGAACACCATCAACTCGAGTGCCCATTTAGCGATTCGGCCGGTGGCCTCACGATTATGAAGGTCATCCCCGAGTGGAAACGCTGTGACCACCGTGACTTGATGTGCTTGAAAATAATGCACCAACTTCCGGACTGTGATGAGTAGGCCATATAACAGCTTTTGGACCTGCGGATATCTCGTTTTGGAGTCGGCAAGGACCTCACTGACAAAGTAGACTGGCCGTTGTATTTTCTGAATATGACCCTGTTCGGACACTCGACCACCAACACCGTGTTGACTACCTGGGTAGTTGCCGCCAGATATAGCATTAGCGGTTCTTGGAGCATGGGTGACGCCAACACGGGAGGTGATGTGAGAAATTGTTTGAAGTCTTTCAAGGATTGCTGGGCTTCCGGAGTCCATTGGAAATTGCCTGCCTTTTTGAGTAGCTTGAAGAAGGGCATACCCCGTTCGCCCAGTCAGGAAATGAACCGGCTGAGTGCCGCCATGCAGCCTGTCAGCTTCTGGACATCTTTGAGGTTAGTCGGGGGTGCCATGTTCCTGATGGCGTTGACTTTCTCCAAGTTGGCCTCGATGCCGCGATGCGAGACGATGAAGCCAAGTAACTTTTTGGATGGCACACCGAAGGCGCATTTTTCCGGGTTCAACTTCATCTTGAATCTTTGAAGGTTTTGGAAGGTTTCTTCCAGGTCAGCGATGAGGTCTTCTTTGGACTTGGTCTTGATCACCACGTCGTCGATGTAGGCTTCCACGTTGCGCCCGATCTGGGTGTGCAGACACCACTGAATGGCCCGTTGATTGCTCCATCATTCTTCAGACGAACGGCATTGTGATGTAGCAGTACGCTCCAACGGCTGTGATGAAGAATGTCTTTAAGCAGTCTTCCTCCACTCAGCTGATTTGATGATCCCGAGTAGCAGTCGAGAAAGCTGAGTAGGTCGCACCCTGGCCGTGAATGAACCACCTGAATTCTATCCGGGGAAGGACCAAATGGGTCCTTGGGCACAGCTTTGTGAGTTCGGTGTAGTCGACGCACACGCACCATTTACCGTTTTTCTTCTGGACCAGAACTAGGTTTGCCAGCCAATCCGGGTGATAGATCTCTTTGATGAACATGCTGCGAGGAGCTTGTAATCTCCTCCTGAAATAGCATCCTTCGTCTTGAGCGAAGCGCCAAGCCGTTGCTTGACTGCTTGGCGTCTGTCTTCACGTTAGGGTGCTCGATCACCTTTCCTTGGCACACCCGGCATGTCGGACAGTTCCACACAAAGATATCCTTTTTGGCTTGGAGGAAGGTGACCGAGCGCGTCTTCCTATTTGGGGTCGAGTCCGGTCCCGACTAGAGCAGTCTTGGAGGGGTCGGAAGGGTCCATGGGGATCTTCTTCGTGTCAGAGTCCACTGAAATTCCCGACTTCGCTGCTTTTTTGCCGGAACTTGATCCTGCTCGACTTCTGTTGTGACGGCTTGCCGAATGCTGTCGCGCCGGACTGCCGCCTCTTGTGATTGAGCCAGTTCGCAGCTCTCCTTGTTGCAGGTGAAAGCTTGCTTGATGTCACTGCGGAGGGAGAGGACTCCTGCTGGCCCAGGCATCTTCAACACCATGTATGTATAGTGCGGTATCGCCATGAATTTGGCGAGTGCCGATCGTCCGAGTATTGCATGGTATGCGGTCTCGAAGTCGGCGACCTCGAAGCAGACATTTTCCGTACGGAAATTATCCCGCGTGCCGAAGGTTACCGGCAAGGTTATCTGCCCGAGTGGAGTTGATGACAGGCCGGGAATTATCCCGTGGAAGGGCGCAGTGCTCGGCCGTAGTTCTGAACGAGGAATCTTCATCTTGTCCAAAGTCTTGGCAAACAGGATATTGAGTGCGCGAACTCTGTCGATGAGGGTTTTCTTCAGCCTGATGTTTCTGACGACCAGGTCCAGGACGAGTGGATAGCATCCCGGGTGGGAAACCTGATCTGGGTGATTGTTCAATCGCATCAAACCAGATCATCAACAAGCTTCTTGGCACACCCGGTGGTTTTTGGTGCGAAAAAATATGTTCGCACCAAAAACCACCAGGTGTGCCAAGAAGCTTGTCGATGATCTGGTTTGATGCGATTGAACATACGAAAGCCTGGGAGATCTACTTAGCTCCAGTGCAGGTCCTAAAATCTTGAGGTTCGCAGGCGTGCCAGTCAATTTGACCCAATAATTGACAAGGAGAAAATTAGCTCAGGGATTCAATCGGCCGACATCAATAAGAATCCCGCTAGCCGATTGCCGAAGGATTGCTTGAGCATCAGCTGAAAGCCGATGAAAAAACTTTGTCCGGGCCCCAGATGTCCGCGCCCGGGTCTTCGACTGTTGGTCCTCGTGCTCGCGTCCGGCTACTAGCAGTGATCGGCCAATAAGCCGATAAAGTCTTCCTTCAGCCGATGGCACCAACAGTGCTCGCACAACGGCTACGCTTGTACCCGGGCCCTTGTCCTCGCGTGCTCGTCCCCGGGTCAGCAGCAATTGCACATCGGCTATCGGCCGATACGGTGTGATGTAGGCCCCTTGTAGCCGATGGCCGATGGCACCTGTGTATTGGCTAGGAAACCGATAACGCTATAAGCAAATAGATAAGCTGTCAGTATAACATTGCATCGGCTAGAAGCGATGATAAATAGATAGGCCAGAATAGTACGTTAGCCGACTGCAAGGAAACACATGTGCATCGGCAGAAAACCGATGATAATATAGATGACCAAAATAGTAAAGATAATACAGTCGGCTTTATAAAAAGATTACCTATCGGCTAAGCACTCTGATAGAACGTCGCATATACACCGATCGGCTCGACAAGGATAAATCTATTATTATCAATCTAGTAGTTCAAACCTAACTGATGCAGCACAGATTAATAATAATAAAGGAACCTCAACAAGCCGATAGACCTAATGCAACTGTGATGTAATAAGATAATTTATCGGCTATACATTCCGATAAAACACTTGCGCAAAAACCATCAACCTAGCAGGAACGATTTATCGCTGGCAGCTCAGTAGGTCGACCCAACCGATGCAGCATGAACTGATGATAAATCGCCCCCAGTAAGCTGATAAGATCTACGCACGCATGATGTGGTATACCTGATCGGCCTAAGAGGTCGGACCGAACCGATGCAGCCGTAGACAGGGCAGATACACCTGGGTAAGGGGTGACGAGTCTTACCCTCTCGCAGGAGTTCGGACCTAACCGATGCAGCCCCGCTCGAGAAGCAAGAACCCGTCGAAAGGGTGGCGATGCGCCGAATTTGATTGATCTGTGTGGATAATTTACAAGGTGCCGGGCGTACGTATTTATACCCCCGAGTTACATGAGTCCTTATAGGACACGGAACAGGACTTTCCTAACTAGAAAAGGAAAACTAACAGGCCTGATCGGACAAGAGATCAGGTTTCCTAAAAGATAAAACTATCTAATAGATAAGATAAATAACTGCCATAACGTGGTCTTCACGATTCCTTCCAAGCTTGGTCTCTTCCAGATGAGCTTCCATTGGCTGACATGGCTTCTTTCCTTAACCGAACATGGATATGAATCGTGCCAAATTTTGGCGTTAACAGTGATCTGCGCAATTGAATGTAATGGCCATCTCTGACCAGCGCAGGTACTGGGGGGTGTCCGTTGTGGAGACCGTGTTGATGTCGCGCGCTGAAAGCTTCTGTTTGCACTTGGACTCGTACACAAGCGGCCCCCCGAAGATGTGGTTGAGCTCGGCCTGAAGATCTTGGAAATCGTCGACCGGACCCTGATCTGGCTTGTCTTTGTCCTTGTCGGCGCCAGATGATGAAGCCTGCTCGGAGGTAAACTTCTTGAGCATGTAGCAGTCTTTGGCCGCGTGCTTGCCCTTGGGGTGGAAGGGGCATGGCCCGCTCATGACTTTCTGGTAGTCGTTATTCCGCTGGGGCCGCGACCGAGTACGCTCATGTTGGCCACCTCGGGTCTGACTCCGTTTACGGCTGCCAGACTTGTTTTGAGATGATCTCGTTGTCAGTTTTCGCCTTTTGGTCCTTCTCGTCAGGACTCCTTCTCGTCGAGGGCCTCTGCGACCGCTTCAACCGAGTCGGCGTATTTGTTGGCCATGTCAAACAGAGCCCGGACAGACGGCGGTGGTTTCTGAGTGAACTTCGCGATGAATGGGGCGTCCTTTACTCCCTTGCGGAAGGTAGCGATGACAGCCTCGTCGCAGATCGTTGGGATCTTGTTGCGCTTCTCGGAAAACCTCTTGATGAAATCTTGCAGAGACTCATTCTTCTTCTGGTGCAGCTGATAAAGATTGTGCTCTGAAGACGGCCTCTCGTAGGTCCCCTGAAAATTCGCGATGAACCGCTCCTTGAGTTCTCCCCAGGAACCGATGGACCGCTTTGGGAGGCCTGTCAGCCATGTTCTCACCGAGTCGGCTAGTGCGACCGGGAGGTAGTTAGCCATGGCTTTGTTGTCGCCCCCAGTAGCTCGAACTGCTAGGGTATATACGGTGATCCAGGCCTCGGGATTTGTCGTGCCGTCATACTTTTCGATCCCCGTGGGCTTGAAGCCAGTCAGCCAGTGGACGTCTTGCAGTTCCCGAGTGAAAGCTAGAATCCCTTCGTCTTCGTGGGGGCTCGGGCTCCGACCACGGCGGTTGAACCACTGGTGATGGAGGCCAAAGCACTCGCTTTCGTCTTCCAGTCGGCGGCGCTCATCCTCTTGTCGCTCACGGTGCCGGGCGCTGATAGTATGGCGAAGGTCGTACTGTATGCGCTCTCGGAGGTCTTGATTAGGCCGGCGATCATACTGGTGGTGACGCCGGTTGTTGTTATTAGTATTGCCGAGTGTGGTTTGCCTGGACTCTTCACGTTGCCGACTTGAGCCGGCCGCCCGACGCCGAGCTGATGTGGATGAGCCCGCTGCTAGAGATCTCGACCTGTTTGTCGGTATTATTGTGTCACCCGACTGCTGTTTTTGGTAGGCAGCAGCCGTGATCATCGCCTTGATCTTGGCGATGGTTGGGGTGGCCTGGTGATCAGGCCCGAGCTAGAGCGTGTCCAGCAAAGTTGCGGCGGCCACAACGTTTTGTTGCGGCGTGACGAAGACGTCGTGATCGCCGACTTTGGTTTGGAGAATTTGCTGCTGGGCTGCTCGCCCAGCTCTGCGCAGCCCGTCGTTGCGAGCCTCGCGGTCAGCTTCCTCCTGTTGTTGCAGTCGGCACGCCTCCTTCTGCTGCTCCTCTTGTAGTCGGCGCACCTCGGAAGGTGGTGTTGAAGCCATGAAGATCTCGCGAGGGAGGAGAAAACTTGCCAGACTGGAGTCCGAACTGGCGTTTGAACCATTATCCGACTTGGAGTCGGACTCCGAGTAGTTTATCGAAGTGAGAACGACCCCAACCTCTCTAGATCCAATCTGAAACGGCGCTTGGCCATGTCCAAACTGAACCACAGGAGATCGGGTTTGTTGCGCGGAGTGTAAATCCGCAACGTCGCCGAGTCTGTGTGGGAGATTGACGATCTCCCCCCTTCTTGGCCCAACCCGGGCTGGCTCGAGGCCTAGCGCAAGTCGAACGCCGAAGGAGAGAGTTGTCCCTACACTTGGCGATGTGAAGGACTGCCGCAGTAAGTCAGGGAAGGAGATCGTGACGTCCTGTGGGCCGACTGGAGCAATGTCAGCTAGTTCCTTGGTCGGCAAGATTGGGTCTGCCTCAGCCAAGGTGAGATTGCCGAGTTGATCGGCGACGAAGTCTAGGCTCCCGAAGGTAATTGCGTCTCCAGGAAGAACTTGTGGTTGTTGACTCCGTTGGTTGAATCCATCGAATCTGCTGATGAAGAATTCGCCGGAGCCCCTACCTGGTGCGCCAACTGTCGATGCTTTGCACCGGCAATAAAACTATAGGGCTACTTGGCGAAGGTGAATTTGGTGGATTGCAGAGGAACACAGAAGATTTATACTGGTACAGGCCCTCGATGTGAGGTAATACCCTACGTCCAGTTGAGGTGTTATTCCTCTGAGGTGTTTGATGATGGATGATCTTGTTGTTGTTGCCCTAAGGGGCGCCCTGCCTCCCTTTATATACTAGGGGACAAGGGTACATGATAAGGATCCCAGCCGGATACGGCCAAGGGATTTCCTTCTTAGAGATAGAGACCTATCCGACTAAGACTATGTTTCCTTGTTATACAAGACTAAGCCTGCCGGGTGCTATCTTATCTCTAATTACATGGTTCGGTCCATCCTCTATCCGAGTGGCCCATATGCTGGTAATGAGGTACCCGGGGCTTATAGCCTCCACAAGTTACGGGGCCTACAAGTACTTGTTGGAAAGCTTATGAAGTCTACTTTTAGATGGTTTTGGTTTCACACCAAAATTCCTCCTAAGCTGTCCAGAATCATCAAAACAAGTTGTATCATTTTTTCTATCCAAGTCAGTTTGGGCCTTTGGGCTTTGTATTTGTGTCATGGGCTAAACCCACGAGGAGTGTGCCCCTCACAGGGCAAACCCTCACCCTAGGACGTATTAACTCATATATATTCAGTAGCCACCACCGTTTAGGGTGGGTTTTGCTTAGATTATTCTGTCTTTGAACAGTTTCGCCGTTTATCGGTTTGTGAGACCCCAACTTCGAGAGTATAATCATTCATCTGCAAGTTGAGTTGCAATCTTCCTTGTTCTTGCTTGTGTTCTTCAATTCGCATTTAGGGATTAGCCTTTGTGGCGAGGTCAACCAGGTAGCGCACAATTGATAACAAGAGGAGTCGTGGTGTTGCGATTGCAGGGTTCGGGTCTTGGTGATCAGAAGCCGGATTGTGAGTGTCAATTCTCCACGAAATCGAGAGTTATCCTTACCTAATGGAAGATCGGGCACCCCGTTGCCATCACTTCTTCTTCGTTCTCCTGCCTTCTCTCTCTTCGGCCGAGCCCAAGCTAGTCTCCAGCTCGGCCCACACCGCTCTGCCCTAGCCTACGCCCGTTCCTCCATCCTCCTTGGCCCACGCCGCTCAGCCCTGGCCCCATCCCTAGCCCACTACAGCCGCACGGCCTGCCACGCCCTAGGCCTGGTACCGTGCGTCACCCCGCCGCAACATCCGTTGGTGCTGCCACCCCGCCTGCCCTAGATTCTCCTTCTCTCTCGCCCTATAAATACGGCCTGCCGCAGCCCTCGTCCGTGACCTAGCTGCGCCGCCCTAGCCACACCCGTGTGTCGCTGCCCTTGCATCAACGCGCCATCGTAGTGCCGCCGCTGCCGCTCTGCTCCCCAAGCCGCCGCCAAAGACATCATTGCTCTCCGCGTTCCCCGCCGCCGTGGTGCACATCATCCCCCCCCCCCCCCCGCCCGGGGCCTCACCTCCCTTTCCCACTCGGCTTCATCATCATTGTCATTGTCTACACCAAACCTAGCGCCCGTTCCATTTCTCCCGTCCACCGGTGTCACCATTGGCCATCGCCGCCTTTGTCGTCGCCCCGGTGCCGCACCATTCCCTCTGTAGCCAGCATTTTTCCCCATCCCGGCCTCACCGCGTCGTCGTGCCATGGCCAAGCACAAGAGCTCGCCTGGCTCCTCTGTGCCACTACCAGGTGGGACCCGGCCAGCAGCCCCTCTCGGTGACACCGACATGTGGGGCCCTTCATCTGTTCCCTCTCCGGTGGATGACAATTGGGTCCCGCACACAGTAACTCGACCGTCCCCTACCGTGGGATCATCCTAATCCAATCTGGACCTTTCAATCTACATTAAATCCCCTTGGGTGAATCCTAGCCATCGATATCTCGAGATTGAATCTAGATCACTGGATTTCCATAACTCTCAACCTGACCCACCTCAGCCCTAGTGGCCATCTCAGCTGCCACCTTAGTGCCACCTCAGCTCCCCTGTCCATGTGGCATCCCAGTCAGCAGTCCATCGCTCCTCTCTCTCCTCAGTCCTATGAACCTAGTCCATCATGAACCCAGTCTATGATAGTGGGCCCCACTTCCTTTTCCCATCCAAAAATAATTCTTTTAACTATTTTCGAAAGGAATATTCCCGAGAATATTATTTTCCAATTTCTTTTCGAATTTTCTCTAAATTTGAACTTCCGGAAGCTGTAACTTTTCCATCTGAACTCCGATTCCGTCTAAAGTTTCGGAAGACTTATTGAGGACTTTTCTATTGCAAGGCAAGTCACACGACAACCCCCTTAAGCATGTTCATCCCATTCGTAAAAATTATTTTATTTTAATGTTATTGCATGCAAAGCTTTTGAATGTCATTATTATGGGTAATTATTATTATCCAATATTTCCTTGATTACTATGGTATTTTGTTATTGATACATGTACCTTGATATCTTGGGTAATTAATATTGACTAGCTGGATGGCTAATTAATGGTCTAGCTAGATTATTTAGGTTTTGCTTTGCCAATGCCTAGAAACTTTAGCATCATTTTATATGCGGAAACTATTCATTCACCCTGATTAATTAATGATTAATGGTTATTGTTTCACGATAGTCGATGTGGCTGGTTAATTCATATGCCAACTAAAACTTGACTGATGGTGGGTTGTGAGCACACGGATTTGTAATGTTGCTAGTGGTGCTCATGACAATTAAGGACCTCGCAGACTAATTGTTGTGAAGCAATACTCGTACTAACCATAATCTAGAATGGGTAATGGCTTGACTGGACATGTAGCAAGTTCAACACGAGGCCCCATAGTATGTTGTGGTTATATCAATAAGACCACCATGGCAGTCGTCAATAAGTCCATGTTTTTGGGCGTTGGGCCATCTCCCTGTTAGGCACCTAATCAATTCCTGCCGGAGACAGGTGGTTCAACGGGTGGCTTTTTTGTTGGGCGAGTTGCATGAAAGGTCTTCTCATGGTTTCCCCCCTTTATAGTACCATGGTGGTATTTCGAGGCATGTTGACATGTGTGGAACCATATCTTGTGGGTAAATTGGTACAACTCTGGCCAGAGTAAAACTGTTCGAATAGCCATGCCCGCGGTTAATGGGTGGCCTAGCAATGTTTTTTGTGATTAGTCCCATACTATTTATTAATGATAATAAATGATGGAATTTTGATAGCTCCAGTTTGGAGGGTTATGGTTTGGGCCTAAACTATATTGAAGTGTTGTTCAGTGATTGATTTAATATTGATTAATGAATAAACTATACTATTTTTTAATGTTTTTATATGCAAATGTTTGAAATGCCGTTTATGCAAATAATCCATACTATGTCTTTCCTTTGAAATCCTGTTGCATTATTTTTGCATTCCCTGTGTGGCTTGTTGAGTATGGTGGGTGGTACTCAGTCTTGCAATATTACTATCATCAGAGTGAAGATTTATCTGGAAAGAGAAGTTTAGTGTTTGGCTTATACCCCAGTTGAGCTACCTGTGTGCTTGGTGCTGCTACTTTGCTAGGTTGCCATTCCGCTGCTGATTTCTTCTGTGTGAGGACTAAGTACCTCTTCTATAAGTATTTATCACTATTATGTTTTGGTTATGTTTATTAAATTATCGATTTGTGTACCTCGGCTGATTCTTGGATGAGGATTTAATGCACAAATTAGCTTTGGAAATTTTGGTAAATTTCTGGGCGTGACAAGTTGGCATCAAAGCCAAATTTGACTGTAGGATAAGCCAAACAGTTAAGCCATGAAGGACATGTTTGCAAAAGGAAACTGTATTTGTGAAAATCTTCTTCGCTCTCCCCTTTCTTGATGTTTGCTTTTTATTCTCCTTACCCCTAATCAGAGGCAACAGAAGAAGAATTACTAACTGCAAATTTTCAACTTTGTTCTAGATGGCCAACAAAGAAAGCGTGTACCTTGGAGACAATGGTTTCTTGGCAGAGCTTTGCCGCATAGCTGCCAAAATCGGGTATGAGTCTTTGCCAGTATACCACCACACAAATGCCAACAACGGTATAGACTTCTGCTGCAAGATCATGGTGACTCTCGACTCCAACCAAGAAGAACTTCCTCGACTCACCTTCACCGCCGAAGTTGATCATTTGCTGTCCGCTCAAGAGGAAGTCTCTTATAAAGCCTTGTGCCAGCTTCGTCATCGCTTCAACAACGCTCTAGCAAGTACGGTGTACCACTAGCATCCCTCTCACAGCTAGTCAGGTCTGTAGAATGGTTGTGAGAATACCTAGTTTGAAGACAATATGGTGATAGTACACATGAGGACGATGCTACATTACTTGGATGATCTCCATGCCGATTACAAAGAAAGGACCAGGATCCAGATGCATGCACAGCAATGAAGATCAACAAGCTGCAGACAACAGAACTAGGAGTTGCATCATAAGAGGATCTGAGAGTTGGAAAAGGAGCTCAAGGAACTAAAAGGAGAAGCAGACACCCCTCAACTAGAAGGAGACAACCCACTAGTGGAAGCCAAGCGCCTTCGCCTTGGATCAACTAGTGGCGCACCTAGGGAAGGAACTTCAAGTCAGATGAAGAAATCAAAGAGGCTCTCCGATTATGTTCCCAAAGCCTTAGCTGCACCCTCAAGACTAGTTCTTCTCGTTTAGTTTAGTCACGTGTGTTAGCTTGCTTGGTAGTTTGCTGGTGTTTGCTCCTTTTGTGCTTGTGTGCTTGGGTAGTGTATGGCGTATGTCAGGTAGTGATATGGCCATACTAGTTTGGCAGTGTAATAATCAACACTCTATATTCATTACAGTTCAGTAATAATTTGAATATTTAGTAAAGAAGTTGCTCCTTTCTCTCTCGTTGGCTCTACACCTTCTGTTCCCTTTAATCCCCTCATCACAGATGGTCAGTTTTATACATGGTGATTTCAAGGAAGAGATTATGTTGGATTCAGCCTTTGGTCAGTAATAACCACAATTATGACCTCGGTTCACCTTCAGTTATGCAGACTCGGTTTTGCCTAAAACCCTAGTTTACCAAAGATAGTTGGACCTTTGTTGGAAACAAGCCACAGTTTGGATGTGAAATTTTAAAAGGTATCTACCTAAGGATTGTGTGAGCTATTTTCCCCTATGGAAGCTAGTGTTTGGTTATATGCCCGCAGGAAGGAGCTAAGCCTACGAAGATTTTGAAAGGTACAAGTAATAAGCAATCAGTTTAGTTCATCTTCGAAGATTACGACCGAATCTTAGAAGATAAAGCAATCCATCAGGAAGATAAGAATAACATTATGCAGAATAGTAAGAGACAAGTCAAGCCAGGATTGATGGATCATCCTCGCCGTTCCAACTTTTGTAGGAGAACAACCTTGCTAGTCAGAGTCAAGACAACAGAAGTAATGTTTGAACATGGTCATTCCTTGAGACTGCATCCAAAGCCGAAGCGCCAGTCATCGTAGAGACGCATCGACAACGCCGTCGTCATAGAAGATAATACAGTAAAAGGAAGAACAAATTGGTAGCACCAGAAGTGGAAGAAGAGAAGACATGCCTAACTCTCGACGGAGTTAGTGAAAGCCAGTTTATGTTGATGGAGTTAGTGAAATCTAGTTTATGTTGATAGAGTTAGTGAAAGCCAGTTTATGTTGGAAAAAGTAAGCCTGACCAAGTTATTATCTTTAGGATTAATATTGGTTGTCACCACGGTGCTAAGCCTATCTACACAAACAGATGGTATCTAAGAAAGAAGTATCTAGGACAGAAGCCAAAGGTGGAAGGATTTAAACATCAAGCAGAGATATCAGAGAATAAAGAGTCTTTTGCTCGTAACCCAACAGAAGACTTGGATCATGTGAGTAATAATCAGGAGCTTGATAATGTGATCACTTAGGAACAAAGGATAACCTCATGCAACCCAAGAGCTTGACTGGAAGATGCCCGAGTTAAAGCTCAGCAGGAACATGGAGAACTTACAACTGCTAACATTGAGTTGAATTACAAATCTTGGTAAGCAGATGGTACGTTCTGCATCGAGAAGTTGAAGCAAGTACTCAAGAGGACCTAGGCACTGACATAAGGGCTTAAGAATTTTGACTATGGATCAATCAGTTGAGAAGTGATCGAACGGACAAAACAGTAATGCGTTTGACCTAGTTACCAATACAAGTCAGTTAAACAAGGAGTTAGACCTGCACTATGGAGCCATCCGTACCGATATTAACGGAACAACGAGTGAGAAGCTTAACAGGTTATAGGTAATAGTAAAACAAAGAGGGATTCATAAGATCAACAATCATCAAAGCAGTTGGGGTAGCTATTGGATAAGAAACCTACGACGACCTTGGAATCCACATATGAATATTTCGAACACCATTATGAGAATCTCAAGTATGAGGACACTAAGGAAAGTCAGTAGGAAGGTAGGCAGAAAGGTGATTGATAAAGAAACCAGATGAAGTAAATTCAATAGTGAGAGGAAAGTGTTCCACCAAGGAGGATCAGTGTGGTCAGGAATACCTCGGCACTGTCCGTAAATAGGTGCACACCCAGCAAAATTGGTGCGTCGACAGCAAGCAAGTATATAAGGAACACCAGTGACAAAAGGACGGTTGAGTTGAATCAGATCTGTCACTAAAAGATTAGGCATAATTGGAAGTCGATCGAACAACCAAAGACAAGATTGTCAAAGGGAACAGTCTACTAGCCTAGAGAGGCTGTGGGATACAGTGGACACTTGGTCCCATGAGTCAAGAAAGATTCAAGCATGGGAGTTCAGTAAAGTCTTAAGACACCAGTTGTGGTAAATGGATTGAGATACAAATTACCGCCAAGATAGACAATGAGAATAGACTTCAAGAGAAGTGTCACCAGAAGAGAGTTGTTTGAAGGAAGGAGTTGGAGATCAACCAAACCCTTTTTCTTTCTAGCCGGCCCAAATCTCAGGACGAGATTTCTGTAAGGGGGTGGATTTGTCACACCCTGAAAATAGTCTTAATTAAAATTATTGGGGGTAAATGGAAATACAAGAATACACTAAAAGGTTGTTTGTGAAAGTGTTTGAATAAAATTCTAAAATTTTCAATATTAAAAATCCCAAGTTGAAATTTGAATTAATGCTTGGATGCTTTTATATTCCCTGGGGTTTTGCTGGAATATCTTAATCATTTAAGTATTTATAATAATAAATTTACCTATTGTTGCATGGTGGTTTTTGCTTCTGCTAAATTCTCCATGATTTAATAAACTCTCTGAAATTTTCTCAGATTTTTTGGAGCTCCAAAATTAATTTAAATGTAATAAAGATCATTTCAACTTTTCCCCTTTTGGGTCGTTCTTCCTCCAACTCTTTTCGTTGAAATACATCCAAACCCCAGATATTCCCACATTGCCCCATTGCGAAGTCTCCAAAAAATATTCTTGTCAATTCCTCTATTCCTAGAATATTTACAATATTCTGAATATTCCATTTTTCCAGTTCCTACAAAATATTTTCCAAATCCCCAAAATATTCATATATTTTGGAAGTTTAATTATTCCTCGGATCTTCCAATTTCTCGACCACCGTAAAATATCCTCCATTTTCCCAATTCCAGATTCCATAAATATTCCTAATATTTTTTAATATTCCAATTCCCTCAATTCGCACCAAATATTCTCCAATCTCGGATCCCGGAATATTCCTAAGTTCCAGGTGTTTAATTATTTCTCAAATATTCCGATTCCCAAAAATATTCCAATATTTGACATATTCCGAAATTCTGAACATCTCCACAAGTTCCAACTCAAAAATAATCCTCGGATTCCTTAAATCCGCAAAATTCCAATTCTTGCAAGATTAGAATTTTTTTGGAAAACCCCCTTATTTTTCCTCATTTTCCTTTTCCCTTCCCTCTTTTCCTCTTCTCTTTTTCCCCCTTCTTTTCTTTTTCTCCCTTCTTCCTCCTTCCTTCTTCTTCCTCCTGCCTTCTCTCCCTTCGGCTGAGCCTGAGCCAGTCTCTAGCTCGGCCCAAGCCACTTCGCCCCGGCCTGGGCCTATGCCTCCCTCCTCGGCTCATGCCACTCCACCCTGGCCCCGGCACACCACAGCCGCACGACCTGCCGCCGTCCTCGCCTGGTCCTGTCCGTCGCTGCTGCCACCCTGCCTACCCTGGACTCTCCCTCTCTCTCTCCCTATAAATACGGCCTGCCACCACCCTCTCATGTGCCCTAGCTGCACCGCCCTAGCCACGCCTATGTGCTGCCGCCCCTGCATCCCATTCGCTGCTGCCCCGCACCATCGTAGTGCCGCCGCCGCCGCTCTGCTCCCCAAGCCATCGCTGCGGACGTCGCCGCTCTCCGCGTTCCCTGCCACCGTGGTGAGCATCTTTCTCCTCGGCGCCTCACCTCCCTTTCCCACTCGGTGTCATCGTCGTAGTCATCGTCTGCACCAAACCCGGTGCCCGTTCCTTTTCTCCCGTCCGCTGGTGTCGCCGCCTTTGTCGTTGCCCCGGTGCCGCGGTGTTCCCTCCGCCGTGGCATTTTTCCCCGCCCTGGCCTCGCCGTGCCATCATGCCATGGCCGGGAACAAGAGCTTGGCTGCCTCCTCTGTGCCACCGCCAGGCAGGCCCCAGTTGGTAGCCCCTTTCGGTGACACCGACGTGTGGGCCCCTCCATTGGTTCCCTCTCCGGTGGACAACAATTGGGTCCCGCACATAGTAGCTCCACCAGCCCCAGCCGTTGGATCATCCCAATCCAATCTGGGCCTTTAAATCAACATTAAATTCCCTTGGGTAAATCCTAGCTGTCGATCTCTCGAGATTGAATCTAGATCGTTGGATTTCCATAACTCTCAACTCGAACCACCTCAGCCCTAGCGGCCATCTCAGCTGCCACCTCAGTGCCACCTTAGCTCCCCTGTCCACGTGGCATCCCAGTCAGCAGTCCATTGTTCCTCTCTCTCCTCAGTCCTGTGAACCTAGTCCATCTTGAACCCAGTGTATGACAGTAGGCCCCACTTCCTTTCCCATCCAAAAATAATTCTTATAATTATTTTCTGAAGGAATATAACCGAGAATATTTTTTTCTAATTTCTTTTCGGATTTTCTATGAATTCAAACTTTCGGAAGTTGTAACTTTTCCGTCCGAACTCTGATTCGACCCGTTCATCTTCCTAAATTCATCTAAAATCATGATCTACCTGTTTATGTACTTTTTATGTACTGTCTATTTGGAGATTCTTAGAGTTTTTTCATGTTTCCATGTAGTCGTGTATTCTTGTCGTTTTGGAGGAAGCGAAGTTCCCGGAAGAGTTCGGAAGACATATTGAAAACTTTTTCTATTGCAAGGCAAGTCACACAACAATCCCCATGAGCATGTTGATCCCATTTGTGAAAATTATTTTATTTTAACGTTATTGCATGCAAAGCTTTTGAATGTCAATATTATGGGTAATTATTATTATCCAATATTTCCTTGATTACCATGGCTATTTTGTTATTGATACATGTACCTTGATATCTTGGGTAATTAATATTGACTAACTAGATGGCTAATTAAAGGTCTAACTAGATTATTTAGGTTTTGCTTAGCCAATGCCCAGAAACTTTAGCGTCATTTTATGTGGGGAACTATTCATTCACCCTGATTAATTAATGATTAATGGTTATTGTTTCACGACAGTTGGTCATGGTTGGTTAACTAATATGCCAACTAAAACTTGACTAATGGTGGGTTGTGAGCTCATGAATTGATGATGTTGCTAGTGGTGCTCATGACAATTATGGAACGGTTCGTGTTCTACTTGTTGCTAAGCAATACCCGTGCTAACCACAAGCTAGAATGGGTAATGTCTTGACTTGACATGTAGCAAGTTCAACAGGAGGCCCCATGGTGTGTTGTGGCTATGTCAATAAGACCACCATGGCAGTCGTCAATAAGTCCATGTTTTCGACTGTTGGACCGTTTCTCTGTTGAGCACCTGATCAGTTCCTACCGGAGACAAGTGGTTCAGTGAGTGGCTTTTCTATTGGGTGAGTTGCATGAAAGGTCTTATCACAGTTTTCCCCTTCGCAGTACCATGGTGGTATTTCAGGGCATGGTGACATGTGTGGAACCGTGTCTTGTGGGTAAATTGGTACACCTCTGGCCAAAGTAAACTATTCGAATAGCCATGCCCGCGGTTAATGGGCGGCCTAGCAATGTTTTTCGTGATTAGTCCTACACTACTTATTAATGATAATAAATGATGAAATTTTGATAGGTCCAGTTTGGTGGTTTATGGTATGGGCCTGAACTGCATTGAAGTGTTGTTCAGTGATTGGTTTAATATTGATTAATAATAAATTATATTGTTTTCTAATGTTTTTATATGCAAATATTTTAAATGTCGTTTATGCAAATAAGCCATACTATGTCTTTTCTTTGGAATCCTGTTGTATTATTTTGCATTCCCTGTGTGGCTTGTTGAGTACGGTGGGTGGTACTCAATCTTGCAATATTACTATCATCAGAGTGAAGATTTACATGGAAGGAGAAGTTTGGTGTTTGGCTTATACCCCAGTTGAGCTACCTGTGTGCTTGGTGCTGCTGCTTTGCTAGGTTATCGTTTCGCTGCTGATTTCTTCTTCGTGAAGACTAAGTGCCTCTTCTGTAAGTATTTATCGCTATTACATTTTGGTTATGTTTATCAAATTGTCGATTTGTGTACCTCGGCTGATTCCTGCACGAGAATTTAATGCACAAATTAGCTTTGGAAATTTTGATGAATTTTCGGGCGTGACACAACAGAGGGGATCGGCCAGCGTGGGCAGGGTGGCAGGAGAAGGAAGATGATAGGCGGGCCCCTCCTGGCAGCGGCTGTGGGCTGGCTGGGCCGAGCGGGGTGCAAGGCGGACACACACATCTGGCTGCCTAGGGGAAAAGCGCCCTAGCATGGCAGGGAGGAAGGAAGGCGGGCACGAGCTTGGAGGAGATGGGCCGGCTGGGCCTCCGGGAGGAGAGAGGTTGGACCAGATCCATTCTAGGGGAGAAGAAGGATTATTTTTAATTTCTAATTTTTAGAAAAGCTTAAAAGGGTTTTTGTGGCTTAATAAATATTTATTGTGCTCTGGAAAATTCTAGTAAAAATTAAGTACACATTTTGAGGCATGGGGAGTTTAAGAAAAATACGCACAAGCCAATTTCAGCTCATTCTTTGTGTTTTTTAATTGTTGAATCTCTTTTGTGATTTTTAATATTTCTAATAATGCATTAGAAAATGATTTATTAATTAGGGTGACTTTAGGGTGTTACATAAATAGTAGAAACAAAGTACATAAATGTGTTCTTGATGATTTAATGAAAATTTAGAGACTAGAACGGGGCGATTTGGAGTTCAATCGGTCAAGATATGGCCATTTGAAGTTTAAATAAAATTCAAATTGAGATTTCTAAATTATTGAACAATTTTTCTAAAGAAAAACATGTTTATTGCATCAGAAGGGGGCTGTGGTGATAGGCGGGCCCCATGTGTCAGCCACGCGGGCAATTGACACGCAGGCCCCACGCGACTATCACGCGGGCACCCACGTTGGCAAGCATGTGGCGGCCACGTCGGCACGGCCAGTGGCGGCAGCACTCGCACCCCAATGGTCATCGCCGGCAACCATCGATGTGGTGGCAGGTTGCGCGGGTGGTGCTAAGAGGGAGAGGGAGGAGTGGCGATTCTCACCGAGTACTCTACGGAGAGGACTGGCGGCGAGCAAAAAAAGGCTCGAGGGAGTCGATGCCAAGGTATGGATGGGGATGGCAAAGCTGAGGACGAGGTCCCCAGGGCTTGGCGACATCCCGATCGTCGGCGAGAAACGGATGGAGATGCGCGGTGGCGGCGGCGCGAGAATGGAGGTAGCATGAGGACGATGGAGATGGCAAGGAGTTCTAGTGGTGAGTGAAAGGGAGAGAGGAGGAGCGGGGCATGCTCTTATAGGCCGAAGAGGAGCGGAATTGGCCACAGGCAGGAGTAAAGGCGTTGGCGGGGTCGTCACCACGGCCATTGAAGACAGGGAGGAAATGGCCGTTGTTCCCGGCGTTTAAGGCCACAATTGAGACTGCTTTAATGGGGGAAATGAAGAGGAGGAATTGGGGAGTTAAACCCCCCAATTAATTTGGGTAACGGGCGAGCGGAGCGGAGGAATTTGCCGCCGCCGCGGCGGTGAGGGTTTTCTAGCGGGGAGGACGGGGCGGCGCCGAAGGTAGGCGATGACAGGCGGGCCCCACCTATCAGCGAGCGGGCGTGCGCACACGCTTGACTGGGCTCGCTAGTCTGCGCAGGAGGAAGAGGAGTTAGGCGGAAGCAGCTGGGCAGACTCAGCTGGCCCGAGCAAGAGGGAAAGAGAGAGGGGAAGGTGGATCGGGCCGGGGGAGGAAAAAGAGAAATGGGCCAAAATCGGCCTGAGGGGAAGAAAAAGGGTTTAAAATTTTTAGTTTGTTGATTTATAAAAACAATGGTAAAGGTTTTTGTGGATTTAAAATTATTTAGGATGTTCTTAAAATTCCAGTAAAAATTGTTTAAGCATTTTGAGGCATGGGGAATTTAACAAAAATACCCGCAAGCCAAATTGAGCTCAATCTTGGTGTTTTTTAATTGTTGGAGGCTCTTTTTGACTTTTAAATTTTCTAGAATTAGTTTTTTGTGGACACAAAAAACACAGGTGTTACAAAAGAGATGAAGGCCAAAGCGGGGTGGCGAACACAAGCAGCTACATATGGAGAAGCGAAGGCTGGAGAGAAACGGCGAGAGCAGGCACTTGCACGCGCACAAAGATAATACCATAGAAACGGCTGTGGGAGAGGAGCTCGGGGTCCTCCCCACGCGCGCCCGGGGTGGCTATATATAGCAAAAAACCCCTGGCCCAAGCGAATAGCAAGCCGGTGTGTGGCACCTCAAGGAGTGAGCCGTCTCGAGGAGTGGAGCAACACGTATCGCCTCCTTGAGGCGATTTGGGACGCATAATAGGGTGAAGGGGCAGTCTCCATCTCTTTGTTGCGCCACCACCGACAAAGCGGTGCACCTCGTCGAAGGCCATTCCCTTCGCTCGAAGATCTTGAGCTACTCTCGGCTGAAGAGGGGACGGTGAGCGGTCTGTTTCCCATCAGGTGTTTTATCCATGTACTCAGCCGAGCTTCAACTCACCCTTGCATGTGAGGGGCTTGTTGGAGGTAGGCTGCAACCCCTTCATCCAGACCAAGATCGAAGCATCGGGCGAAGAGCCCAGTGAACGGATGAAGCCCCGATGCACCGGGCGAAGCGCCCAATGAATGGGCGAAGACCTGGTGCATGAGGTGAAGAGCCTGATGAATAGACGAAGTCAGGAGCACCAGGCGAAGAGCCTGGTGAACGGACGAAGCTCGGTTGGGTGCTGAACTGCCTGCCAACTCTCTCTCAACCCAAGAGGATGGGAGGCCCATTAAGGGGATGGCCCATTTAAGGGCCCAATGTGGCCTATGTGGGCTTATATTTAGGAAAAGACATGTGTACCCTCACACCTATCCCTATCTAAGGGCCAGAATATAATACCACTTATAAGTAAAACCCTAGACCCTGTAAGTGAAACACTAAGCCTATAAATAGGCTCCTAGGGCACTGTAACGACAGAGTTTTTGAGATTTAATACAGATATTTACTTTTTTTTCGGCACTGGGAGACCACTGTTGTTTCTTTCGACAACACCACCCTAAAGTGTTGACATGGCAATAGGCAGAATAGCAGCCATGCTATTACACTACGCGCGAAGGGCTTATACCGGTTGCCAACTGCCTTACAAATCCTGCCATATAATCTGTCTTGAGAGTAACCATGTCATAGCACAGAACAGTGTCCTTTGCCCACCACTCCTGCCTAATTCCAAGCTAGATCTTTTCTTGTTGGTATATTTGGGTCTTAATTACTGAAGACATGGAATCCAGGGTGAGTTCTTACTGTGGAATGCGAGTTCTTGCAGTGGAATGCCTGTGAAGTCTTAATTACTTCAGGCTGCAATTACCTCATGCCTTTTAGAATATTTGTGAAGCACCAACTACGGCACAATGTTTCTCAGTGGTTAAAGTTCCTCCTTACAATTGAGTGTCCAATCAGACATGTTTTATATTCATCCCTTGCATCCATTTTGTTAGAGTTTTGTGACAAGTATGTGTAAGTACAAACCGAATTACAAGTAGGTCATGGAGTTCTAATAAAGACCTTAACGGGACAACTGTCGCATAAACAAGGGAACACATGGCCAAGGGCCGCAGATACCCTGAATCACTTATATGTACATGGTAGTTATTCTAATTTGCAGAGGAACGTCAAAAGTCAAGCCACTGGGATGTGGGATTTGGCACAACTCGTTAACAAAAAAATGGTGCATCAGTACAACTCATTGCGTTAGATCTTATATTAATAATGCTTCGTGTCACGACCCTCGGTGAGTGAATTTTGCGGAGTCGAGCACAAGGCATAGCCGTGCCAGGCAGGAGCACGAGAGCGATCGGCTCCTCGTCGTCCCGACACCGTGATGGCGAAGAGAGAAATAAATTTTGGATAGATTTCTTCTTATTCCCTTCTCCCGGCCAAGTCCTTTATATATAGGAGAGGCCCACCTAATACATGAAACTTACTCTGAAACAAACTCTAATTAACATATGGAAACAACTCACAAAATTATCTCTAACTTCTAAAAATTATCTCTAACTTCTAATTATAGCAAATTCCTAATTTGTAGATGATGTAGAGGTGGTGGCCGTGGGCACCGGCTTGTGCTAGCACTGATACGTATGCCCCACATGACATCTTCCCTTGCCTTGAGAAACAGCTCGTCCTCGAGCTGATAATTGGGAAAACGTCGGACGAAACAGGACACGTCAACCGCCTGTGTGTTCTCCCACTACACCAGCAACTCCAGACGATCACGGGCACGACTCTAGACGATCACGGGCACGACTCCAGACGATCGCGGGCACGACGAGCTTTCAGCACAGACGCCGGGGATGGACACACCCGACCATGAACCATAGCAGGTAGTGGTGGAATGGACAGTGGTGGTTCACCATGGAATGGCTTGAGCAGCCCCACATGGAACACATCGTGAATGCGCGTCGAAGGCGATAGTCGGAGCTTGTATGCAACTGTGCTGACGCGCTGTGTGATCTAAAACGGCCCAAAGTAGCACAGCCCAAGCTTGCCATGACCTTGGGAAGAAATTGCCGAGGCATGGCGATGAAGCAAGCGGAGCCAAACCCATTGGCCGATGGCAAATTAAACATCACAGTGCTTGTTGTCGTAGCTGTCCTTGTAGTGCTGCTGGGTCTGCTCAGGGCGGTCGCGGATCTTCGTGAGAAACTCATCACGGTCCTGTAAGAGGGACTCCACAGCCGGCAGCTGAGCGGGGCCGTGGTCCGGCTGTTGCAAACCCGGTGGGTCCCGGCCATACACCACGTAGAAGGGCAATGTCTTTAGTGAAGCTTGATAGGACGTGTTGTAACTGTGAAGTCATAGCCTAGGAGCTTGCTCACCCATCTGTGCTGCGGGATAGTGGATAGGCGCTGATCAAGTAAAAATTTAATACTGTAGTGATTGGTTCGTACCACGAAGGGCCGTCCCCAAAGGTATGGCCGCCAATGTCATACTGCTTGGACCTGCCCAATCAGCTCACGTTCATAAGCGGCGAGGTGAGCGTGCCGTGCCATCACCAGCCTGCTGAAGAAGGCGAGAGCGCCCTGCCCTTGTGAAGGACGGTGCCAAATCCATGGCCGGAGGCGTCACACTCGACGATGAATGAGGTCGTGAAGTCTGGCAACTGGAGAACCGGCGCCGTGGTGAGCGCATGCTTGAGCTGGTTGAAGGCAGTTGCAGCCTCGGTCAACCACGCGAAGGCCTCCTTCTTGAGTAGCGAGCTCGCTGAACCGGTGGATGAACTTGCGGTAGTAGCCCGCAAGTCCGAGGAACGCACGGATGGCGTGGGGTGAACGCGGAGTAGGCCAATCCGCCATGGCACGAACCTTGTTGTCATCCATGGCGATGCCGGCAGCGGAGATAATGTGGCCTAAGTAGGCCATAGATGGTTCGCTGAAAGAGCACTTGGATTCTTGATGAAGAGCCGGTGTTGCCGAAACATCGTGAGGACCATGCGCATGTGGTTGAGGTGCTCGGACCACGATAGGTTGTAGATCAATATGTCATCGAAGAAGACGAGGACAAAGCAGCGAAGGAACAATTGCAACACCTCATTCATTAATGCCTGAAAAGTAGTTGGCACATTGGTGAGGCCAAAAGGCATCACAAGAAATTCAAACAGACCTTGGTGGGTCCGGAAGGCTGTCTTGGCGATGTTGTCGGGGTGCATGCAGACTTGATGATAGCTCGAACGGAGGTCCAGTTCGATGAAGAATTTTGCGCCATGAAGTTCATCGAGCAGCTCGTCGACGACAGGGATAGGGAATTTATCTTTGATTGTAGCGTCGTTGAGGGCATGGTAGTCGATGCAGAAGCGGCATGCCCCATCCTTTTTCTTGACGAGGAGGACCGGCGCGGAGAACGCCAAGTCACTACGGTGGATGAGTCGTTGTTCGAGCATGTCGTGGCATCGGTGTTCTAGTTCGGTCTTCTGTAGTTGTGCGTAGTGATACGGGCGCACCACGACTGTGTCGACTCTGGCCTTGAGATGGATGTGGTGCTGCCAGGAACGCACGGGTGGGAGGCTGCGTGGCTCATGGAACACGTCAGTGAAGTCCTAGAGCAGGGTGCGCGGCAGTGGGCGGTGCAGGGCCCTGCCATGCCTTCTGATCCGGCGCCCATCACGAACAAACTACATGGTCAAGTCGGTGAAGTTCCAGACGATAGGGCCGAGGGCGCCGAGCCATTGCACACCAAGCACAAGGTCGTAGCTACCCAGGGGCATAGTCATGCAATCCAGCTCAAAGCGTTCATCGCCGATGAGGACCGGTATTGTGCGGCAGATGCCCGAGCCCGTGACGCAGTCACCGTTGGCCACCATGACGTGCAGACTATGGTGTGGCATGAGGGGAAGGCCGAGGGAAGTGGCGACGGTGTCCACAAGGAAGTTGTGGGTGGAGCCTAAGTCAAGGAGCGCCACGAAGTGTCTGTTGCCGATGGTGACATCTAGGGACATCATCTGGCTGAGCCGGCTTGGGATGCCGGTCAATGCAAGCAAGGAGATTGCAGTGTCAGTGTCGTCGGCCGCCACCTCGGGAGGTGGGACATCGTCATCAATGTGGATCACCATCACAAACAAGCACTTGCACACGCGGTTGTGGCTCGGGGTGAACTTTTCATCACAATTGAAGCACAGGCCCTGCTCGCGGTGAAATTGCATCTCAGCCAACAATACGGTGCGGCGTGAGGAGGGGCGCATGGCAGCCGGATTGTCGCTGGTGGTTTCCTTGGATGGTGATGCCTCCCGGGTGCTGGGGCAACTGGTGGGGCATGGCGGGGTGGCGGTGGAGAGGGTGCGGCGCTTGTAGGCCTGCGCCAACCCCACAGCCTCCTCAAGGGATGCAGGATCGTAGAGCTCAACGTTGGTGCGAAGTGGGTCTTGTAGAGCATGCATGAAGAGGCGAATCTGCTGGCGTTCGATGAGGGAGTCGTCGTGGCACAAGAGGGGCATGAAGTCTCTGTAGAAATCATCAATTGACCCAATGCAGGTGAGGCTAGCGAGCTCATCGAGAGGATTATGTCATATGGGCGGCCCAAAGCGGGTATTGATGACCGCGACGAAGCAGGGCCCCAGCGGAGCACCATTATCCTGCTCGTAGCGATAATACCAAAGTTGCGCATCAGCAAGTAGGTTCTATGAGGCGAACCAGACCTTCCCTTCCACCGGTGTCCACTGGCCCTAAAAAAATTGGTCGTAGTGGTTGAGCCATGGGAGAGGATCAGTGGTGCCATCGAAGGTGGGAAAATTGAGCTTGTGGAAGCACGGCGCTCCTCCACGGGCACGGCTATTCGCCGGTAGCAAATGGAGATGGTGGGCGCGGTGGCGGGGGCGGTGGAGGTGGCTGGATCTTGGCACCGATGAACAAGGCGCCGCCGTGCTCCTCGTGGCCAACGAACACTATACCCGAGGTAGTACCAGTCTTCTCGTGGCCCAGGGCGGTGTTGAGGGCTTGCTGTTGATGAGCAATCACGTCATTGACATGACGGTTGGTGAGGGTGAGCTGGTTGCGCAGCTCCTATGTCACACCCAAAAATTCACCAAAATTTCCAAAGCTAATTTATGCATTAAATCCTCATCCAGGAATCAACCGAGGTACATAAATCAATAATTTGATAAACATAACCAGAACGAAATAATGATAAATACTTACAAAAGAGGCACTTAGTCCTCACACGGAAGAAAACAATAGCGGAACGGCAATCGTAGCAAAGCTTCAACACCAAGCCCACAGACAGCTCAACTGGAGTATAAGCCAAACACCAAAATTTTCTCCTTCCACGCAAATCCTCACTCTGATGATGGTAATATTGCAAGACTGAGTATCACCCACCGTACTCAACAAGCCACACAAGAATACAAAATAACACAACAGGATTCCAAGGAAAAGCATAATATGGCTTTATTTGCATAAAATAGCATTTAAAACATTTACATTTAAAAGCATTGCAAAAATAGTATAGTTTAATTATTAATCAACATTGAACCAATCACTGAACAGCACTCCAATGGAGTTCAGGCCCAAATCCTCCAACCTGGAGCTATCAAGTTTCCATCATTTATTATCATTAATGAGCAGTGTGGGACTAATCACGAAAAACATTGCTATGCTACCCATAACCGCCGGTACGGCTATTCGAACAGTTTTACTCTAGCTAGAGGTGTACCAATTTACCCACAAGACACGGTTCCACACATGTCACCATGTCCCGAAATACCACCGTGGTACTGAAAAGGGGGAAACCGTGATAAGACTTTTCATGTAACTCACCCAACAGAAGAGCTACCTACTGAACCACTTGTCTCCGGCAGGAACTGATCAGGTGCCTAACAGGGAGACGGCCCAACACCCCAACCATGGACTTATTCGTGACTGTCACAACACACCGTGGTGCCTCTTGTTGAACTTGCCACACGTCTAGTCAATCCATTACCCATTCTAGCTAATGGTTAGCACGGGTATTGCTTCGCAACAATAGCTCATGAACTGGTCCTTAATTGTCATGAGCACCACTAGTATCATCACCATTCCATGTGCTTGCAACCCACCATCAGCCAAGTTTTAGTTGACATATTTATTAACCAACACAACCAACTGTCCGCACAAATAAGCCATTAATCATTGGTGAAATGAATACTTTCCCCACATAATATGACGCTAAGATTTCTACGCATGGCTAAGCAAAACCTAAATAATCTAGCTAGATCATTAATTAGACATCTAGCTAGTCAATATTAACTACTGTCACACCCTGAGTTTTCCCCCTTAATAGAGCCACACATAATTATATCAAGAAAATCCAAGAAATTCCTTTTATTAAGGCTAGAGAAAAACAATTAATGTGAATGTTGGGACATTAGTTTCTTAAGAAAACAACCATCATGGTTGGGAATATTTTTCTTGTATTCCTCCTGCCAAAATACACTAACAGGATTTTTATTGGAATTTTTAGAGCATTGAAAGTATTTTTAATAAATTAAAAACAGCATTACGGAATTCATTTCCACTGGAAATTCTTTAGGAAACTCTTTCCTTCCCTTTTCTTTTTCTCTTCCCTTTTCCTCTCCCGGGCTGCCTGCCACTCCTGTTCCCGCCTCATCCCCTAGAACCACACGCGGCCACGGTTGACATAAGAGGTATCCAGCTTGCATGGTGCCCGCGCCCCTCCCTGCTCTATCAGACCGGTCGGCCGGTGTTGACAGCGCCGCGCCCGTTTGCCTCGACCACGCTACATGTGGGGTCAGGACGCCCACATGTCAAGTCATCTTCCTCGCTCTGGCCGATTTGGATTATCCGCCGTTGCTACCGTATCATACCCCGCCTCTGACCCTCGGCTCAAATGCGTAGACTGAGTCCCCGTGTCGTTTTCCCCACGTTCTCCGTCCCTACTCCGCCGCGCACGTCCCCGAGCGGATTTTGCCCCCACACCGCCAAGGCTTGCTGTCACGATTTTTCGCCAAAATTCGGCCGTCTCGTGCCACTATCTCGAGCTCTCCCCATGCTATATAAACCCTCACCACTGCTTGTCCTCTCCTTTCCGCCCCGCTAAGATCATCCACGAGTCCCCATGCCCTAGCCTCTCCGTACCACGCCCGTAGTCAATGTTGCGGCTACTGTGCAGTTCCGACCGCCTCCAACGCGAAGCACCGCCTCCGCTATAGCCACCGCTGGCCACCGCTCTCACATCCGCTATCTCCACCACACCCAGGCACACCATTCGCCCCGGTTCCCCGCTGGATTCCCCCTTTGTCATGCCCCAGTCTACGGCTGGGTTTGGTACTTGGAGGGCCGCCGCCATCCTCGGCCGTCAAATCCCACCGATCCGTTCTGGCTAATCTCACCCCTAACCTACTTACCTATTCCTTATCTCACCAGGACCTCTCGTTGACGCGTTGGATCACCTCGCCGTCCATCTTCCCCCCGGGAACCTCCTCGCCATCATTCCACTGCTTCTCGCTGCCGTTCGCACACTCTGTTCATTGACCCTTTCGTAGTGACCCCCATCTGACTCCCCGTCTTCCCCGCTGCTCTTCGCGCTGCTGAGCGCCGGAGTGTGTGCATCGATCTCTTGCCTGGACAATCCATGGGCCCTCGTGCTCCACCGCTGGTATGGGTGTGTCCTGCCGCGCGGGGGCAGAGCCACCGTTCGTCTCGGCCGTCTAATCTGGCCTCAGTCAGCAAGTTGGAACGATATGACATGTGGGCCATGGTGCCCATTTGCAGCTGCCCGACGTCTCCACCAGCTCAGTCGGCGGTGTAGGGGTGCCACGTCGGGTTGGCTTCCGTCCCCCTGGATGCGGCCACGGTCGTCGCCAGGGTGTGGTGCTGACGCTCGCGCGGGCCCGGCCGCGTGTGGACTCGATCCACCATGCGCCCGATGCCATTGAGTCTTCGACCCGTGAATCGTGGGCGCCCCTTGGCCTTCGGCTGTACGTTCCCCAGTCGTTGACACCTATATATGGATGAGATTAATGTGCATAAATTAAATCATAGGCAATTCTGTTTTGTCAGTAGTAAAACACAAAGATCTTTGAAAATCATAACTAATTCTATCATGACTGAGCTTCTGATGACTTAACCATTACAAATTTCATTAAACTCTAGAAAATGCCAAAAATCCATGTAAAAATAGTTTTAGCTCTGGTTCCAGTTCAACCTTGTTATCCTCTGTTTTTTATTGTTTATGCTTGATGTGTTGTGTCCCTAGAAACGGTAGTTTTCGAACCTCCCATTACTCGGCGGAAAGGTTCGTCGCGCAGAGTTGCAGAGCCGGTTGATGCAAGGCAGGTACATCATCTTTGATTCATGTTGTACCTGTAGTGCTTCTTCTACTGCAACTATTTTAAATATAACTGCTGTTATTCCTTATTTTCAGTGTGGTTCAGGGTTCTGGCCTATATATATATTTTGATGACGCGTCGTGATAACCCTATTCTTCGTGTGTCCTGGGCCACACTATGACTAGAATATGCTCTTAGATTTTTCTTAGCATCTAGAATGAACTAGCTCACGCTTGGGGAATAAATACTCAATTTATTACTTTATTGTTCTACTTGTGTCGAGAAATGATGAAACTTTGGACATCGACACTTATATAACTAAAATATGACCTTAATGGTGGGTTGTGGGTGCATGGTTTCGCTGGTTGCCCATGGCAGTTAAGAACCAGTTCTGCGGGAACCCCTGAGCAGAGAGGGACAGGTTATTTCCGTACGTACTACAAGCCGCGTGGGCACGGCTGGGCTTTGTAGCGTAAGCTTCCCTCTCTAGACTATTGGTGAGGATGGGTGTGATGAGTTGGGTCAGCTCGGTGGTTGGGTTGATAGCATTCCGGATCCATTTGTGGGCAAAGGGGGTAAGCTGTGCGATATGGGTGTGCCTATCAGCGAGGTGCTATACCTCAATGTGGTGTGGCATGTTGGAGAGGAGTTTGATAGGGGGGGACGTGTTCCCTGATCTGCCGTCAGGTTAGAAGATATTCTACTCGTTTTGGTGGAACACGACAATACGATCCGGCTTCAGATCAGAGATGATATTACTTAGCACCCACGACTCTCTGGTTTATCACCGTAGTCACAATCCGGTGACTCGCCAAGAAGGCTAATCCCTGTGCTGCAAACGAAGAACACAAGCACGACCCGAAAGTTTACGCACTCAATTAAAAGACAATTGCGGATGAATATTAAGCACGAAGTTGGGGGTTTCAACAAGCCGATGAGGCGAACTTTCCTATTACAGATTGAATCAAAGCAAAACCAAACCTAACGTGGGCGGGGCGGCTACTGAATATATAGTCGAAGGGTCTTCACACCCCGGACGCGGCCCTCTAACACGGCTCTAAGACGATACAACGCCCAACGGGCCAAAAGATGGTCCCTGGCAGATTCTGGACCGCTAACTTGTTCGACGATTCCGTTGACTCCAGTGGATTTGGATTGTCAAACAATCATTGGTTTAGCTTTAAAATTATCTTTCATGCATATTGCCTCGTCGAAACGGAGTCCGTCTGCGTCCTGGGCGTCCGTTTTAACTGCAGGCTGTTCTGAAGTCCGAGGTAGACTCGCCAGTGTCGAGTTGGACTGGGCCTCCGGCTTGTTGGTGTCCTTGTGACTTCTCCGCCTCCACACCTCTCTCAAGTGTCTTTCCCGATCCTCTCCAATGTTTCTAAGCAAGATAACATCATTAGGTAGCAATCCCTATTCTCAAAACTATGAAAAGGATCGCCTAAGAACGAGCTCACCTCTAGATTTCATTGTTTGCCATTCGAGCTCAGGGTCATTGGACCTTGCATGATGTTGAGGATCACGGCGTGCACATCTGAGGAGTGATATCTCATCAGGAGTCGCGTGACAGTCCGTCATAGCCTCTCGCGGGGTGTCCATGGTGGTATGCAGCACACGGGAACGTGTGTTGGGCTATGTCTTTGGGTCCGTTGTTACACTCTCTGTAGATTTAAAAATTATTCGAATAGTCCGTTGCCTGTGGTTATGGTGTTCGGTTGGTCAAGACTCACCGTGAATTAGTCCGCTTATCAATAATTGGCTTAAGAATACTTGTGTATGAATAGGATGGATGGTTTTGGGCCTGATCAATGTGGTGTATGCAATTGAACATGATGATTTAATGTGCTAACTAAATAACCTTTTTACCTATTTCAAACTGTTACTGTTGCAACTCGCTTTATGCAAATGAACCCAAGCCTTTCCTTTGTCTCCCATCCATTGTGCATAACTTGCGGGTGTGACTTGCTGAGTACTGTGGGTGGTACTGTTCACCTTGCTCCCTTTCCCCCCTCAAAGATGGAGTTCTACCTCCGCAAGGATCGCTAGGAGGAGTAGGCTAGGTCCGCCATCAAGCTGCCTGTGGAGTGGAAGCCTCTGCGCAACTTAGTTGTGTATATGGTTTTTATTGTTGCCTTTTCCACTGTATTTGATGTAAGACAATTTTAATGTTGTCATTAAGAATATCTGTCGATGTTTTACACCAGCATAAATATATAGGGCTTACTCTCAGACCGAAACTTGATGGACTGAAAGGAACACGAAAGGTTTATACTGGTTTAGGCCCTCGAGATTGTGTGGGAGCCTGGGCCCCGGGTCTTCACTACAAGCACATGGTGCCACTCGATAGAGGATGGGGCCAGATCGATGACATCAGAGATAGATAGCCACGGCAGGCTTGTACCTTGTACAAAAGGAAACATAGCTTAGTCGGATAAGGATTCTATCTCTATAAGGAAATCCATTGGTCGTATCCGACTGGGATCCTTACCGATTCCCCTGTCCTAGTATATAAAGGAGGCAGGGCGCCTATGAGGGCAACGAGATCATCGATCACAAATCCACTCCGAGGAAAACACCTCAACTGGGACGTAGGGTAATTTACCTCACCTTGAGGGGCCGAACCAGTCTAAATTCCTCGTGTTCTCTGCAAGACCACCGAATTCCCAGTTCGCCGGGATCCATAGTATTAATTGCGGGCAGAAGCATCGCCAGTTGGCCGCGCCAGGTAAGGGGACGGCGATGTTCTTCAATCAACAGATTGATGGATACATAAGGAGTCAGGAGCAACAAGTTCTCCAACGGAGACACCCTAGTTCGGGAGCCTGATTTCGTCGCCGGATCCACTCGGCACCTTTTTGGCTGACGGCAGATCCGATCTTTCGCCACACGAAGAGCCAGCCCGGCGTGCGCCAGTCGGCCCAGGGACATCACCATCTTTTTCCGAACGATCTACTCGACCGTCCCTCACTGTCGCCGGACATCGGGACAATCAACTCTCCTCGCGTCGACTCGCGCTAGGCCTTGAGCCCAAGCGCGGGTTTAGGCCAGAGGGGGAGAGATCGTCAATCTCTTCATACGGATTCGGCGACGGCTGTCATCCACACCGCGCAGCAGACCCGACTCCAGCGATTCAGTTTCGGCCACGGTCATGAATCGTTTCAGATTTGAATCTATGGGAGGTACGGGAGTCGTCCTACATCCGATAAACTACTCGGAGTCGACCACTCAGTCGATGGGTGGTCGGCATCAAACTCGACTCCACCTTGGCAAGCTTTCCTCCTCCCCGCGGATCTTCATGGCTTCACGCCACCTTCGAGGTGCGCCCTGCAGAGGACAGCATGAGGAAGGCGCGCCGAGTGAACAAGAGGAGGCCAACCGACAAGCTCGCAATGACGGCTTCGACAAGTGGGCGAGCCGCCCCAGCCGCCAGATCCTCCGAACCAAAGTCGGCGACCCAGATGTCTTGTCCTGCCCACACAGAACGTCGTGGCCCGTCGCAACTCTGCTGGACACTACCTCCAGTTTTGGGGCTGACCATCAGGCACACCAACATCGCAAGATCGGCGATGATTACTGCTTGCCGCCTCCAGCAGAAGAACAGTCAGTGCAACACTCACGTACCGACCCGTCGAACGGCTCTCCAGCGGCGCGTCATCTTGCGCATCAGCACGAGAGCGACTGGGGGGGGGGGGGCGGGGGGGCAGCCGGCTCAACCGGCAGCATGAAGAATCCGCCAACAACCTGGCAATACCGAACTACGACAACCG
>RYFJ01000973.1:0-41156 GCA_003991445.1 Oryza meyeriana var. granulata
GTCATCAAGTAGATTTAATTTTTTAGAAGATTCGGGAAGACAATGAAATCCTCATTGGCCATCGCGTGGTGTGTGTTGCGGCCAAGAGAGTCAGTATTCCTGATGGATCCACCACGTAACGAGAAGTTCCCATGACGAAGAATCACATTCACTGTTAGAAGTGAGTAACGTGCATTAAGCAGCACCGGAGGATGGGGATGAGATAAAGAAATACACTATGTTAGGTTGAGCACATTTTAATTCGTTTCTTAACGCGTGTTCTGTGTCTGAAATATGCGGAAAGCACACAAAGTCTTTGGCACGCTATATTGCAACCCTATGTCATCTCAACACCCCATTTGGCGAGGTTGACCTTCCTGGTAAATAAAAAGAGCTTCATTTAGTACCTTAAATGAATAGGGCAAGGGCAGCGCGTTTGGATCTAGGAAAAATGAAGGTAAGGGGGAGTGAGCAGATCTGCATAAGAAGACATGGCTTAAGCCCTTTGGAGAGAGTGATCTCACCAAGTCCGCTCTATATGCCTGTGCAATTTCTCAAGATTCAGACTTTCAGGTTAAAGGTTTGTTCAAAGGAAAGAAAACCATCACAGACACATGAGCAATACAGGGAAACAGGTCTCCAGCCCTAACCTCTTACTCTCTTCCGGCCTTAAACTTTCTTTCCGCTTTGTCAACTCTCGTTATTCCTGAATAGGAATCGCAAGCAGTAACAACACCCCTCAAAAATTCAAACTCCCTCCTACCTTAGTGTCTTTACCAACCCCTACTCGCCGCCGGAGCTTTTTTTTTTATCTTGATATGGCTTTGACTCAAGTGAGAGCTTTCTTTCCCTGCTTTTCACTCGAGGTTTTTAATTTTTCGCTTGCTATAGCTCATTTTTTGTCCAATTTCTTCTCTTATAATCCCCTGTCGAAGTACGGAAGAAGAACGGAATGAAAAATAATAGCAGATAGTCGTTCTCGTAGGTGCAGGTGGCTGCTAGTGAAAACAATAGCTTATGTGGCTGGAAGCCAAAGATTTTCATCGACATTTAGAAATCATAATAGAAATAGGCAGGCCTGCGAGCACGAGTGCCCTTTGTAAGTCACCTGTCCAAAACCAGAGCGCCGCTTACCGTCCCCCCTTCTTTTTTTGAATTAAAAGAAACGGGGGATAGAAAACAAAGAAAAAGATCAGGGGTGGCTTATAGGCATTGAAGAAAAGGAAGCGGGCGAGACATGGGGATTGGATCGTCTGTCACTGGGGGAACCCCGGAAGAGGGTAAGGGGGAACAAAGAGACACGGACCAGGCCTCATTCACAGCTTGAATTGAAATCGCCCCAACCAGTGAACAACAAACCGAATCGCTCAATTTCGATATATTTATAGGAAAAAAGAGAAAAAGAACCACTTCTATTCTCTTTTCTTAGGATAAATGAAAAATGCCCTCTTTGTCCTTTCGTTCCGAGTGTTTTTAGGACATCTTCTCTTTCTGTCGAAAACACGGTTCGATTCCGTAAGTTAGGACTTATTCCGGCCGGGCGGTATCATGCGAGTGATCGCTCGCTATCTACCTTGAAAAGGTGTCCGTGTAGCTTTCGGAAGAAGCCTGAAAATACATTTACCTTGAATTACTCTGACATTTCCATGTTTCTCATGTTTTTTCACCGAGAGAAAAAAACAAAATTCCATAGATTTAATATTTGATTAATTGTTTGCACAAAGATACACGTTTAAGGTTGATTTCCAAAATTGTGCATAAAAATCAAGCAAAGAAAAAATGGTATTGCGCGTCTAACGCTTTCGCCTAGCTGTGCCTCAATCCGTTGCTTCTTTGGATAAAGTTCAAAAAAGTCTAGCCAAATTTCAAGTCAGAAGGGAAAGAAAGAGCTGGGTTTCTTAACAAACACGGAAAACGACTTTCATGTTTCACGTTGATTTCGATAGAAAATTTTTGTATTCACGCATTGATTTTTAAAAAGTTGAACCTTATGTGCCGAAGCTATGTTGCCTATGCTGAGCAATTATGAAGATCATCATCTGGCGTCCCATGACCAATACAATTGCGGTACCGTGCATTTTTCCCCTCCTTTCCATTACTGTGCTGTGCACAAGGCCTTTGGGCTACTAAAATTTCTTGGATTTTGCTGACCATGCTCTGTATCCGAAAACTCTTATTTCAAATGATTTGAAAGCATATAAATTACCACCCACGGATATGCATGGATAGGACTCTATAAAACACAAAAGGAAAAAACCAGAAATGAAACAACTGGGCTCAAACATTCCAGTTTTGCATATAACAGACCGTATTTATAGTAGTAATGATCGCTATAGCCTTGTACCGGAGATTCAAATAGCCGCTTTATCAAATACTCATTATCGTTCCTTTTGATACCTCTTGTATAGTACTTTCCATTAGATACCAAATCTACCGTTAGAGGTTCATGAGGATCTTATAAACATTATGCCATAGCAACGCACCACTTTTCTTAGCTCTTGTCTCCAGGCAGACACAAAGCTTTTCGAAAGACTACTCATTCTTCTCAAACAAGTAACCCCTGAGTGATAATTCTGATAACCCAAAATCCGGCATACTTCACATCTTCACTTACCCAAGGAAAACTACTTTCTGGGTATCATCGTAATAAGAGCGCGGTATAGGGAAAGATGTATCAAAATATTCTGCGCAAAAGGAAGAGAACAAAGAAGGCCGACAAAGCCAAGCATGCCCGACATCAACTCTTAAAAAGAAAAAAATAACAACCGCAACATAATTGCAAAAATTGGTTAGATTGATGTGAAAGCAACAATGAATAGAAAAAAAAAGTTCGAAGTGAGAAAATGTTGGAATAAAGGTCTTGGCATGTATCGGTCCAACCCACTTTAACATAGGATTGGAATGAAAAGTCTTTGCGCCCCCACCTCACCAACCATCTTAGCCGATACATACCTTCCTTAGCAAGAGATCATGGTCAGTTCTTTGTACAGCCCATGGTATGATATTTGTCGAGAAGAAAAGAATGGCAGCCGTGTTATACAGTAGACCACGGTTGTCTCATATGCATGCTTAGTCACATTCAAGACAGAGAAGATAATTTCTCAGCCATATTGCTTCTTGAACTGCAGCCCGTGCATGCTATATATTCTGATTTCATGGTAGACAAAGAGAAACATCTTCTTTCTTACTGCACCAAGATATTGAGCCTCCTCAAGGATAAACATTACCCTTGCCTTTTTTCATCCATCTTTATCAGCAGATCTTCGGCATCGCTGTATCCAAAACTAAATGAAACTACCGCCTTGGTAGCATAAGCGAGATTCATCGTACACGTAGTAACGAAGGAGACTCTTTACTGCCATCCAAGAAAAATTCTAGGATTGCTTTAGTATCGACTCATCATACATATCTTCTACCTCATCACTTCATCATTTGCTGGTGCAGATAATGACCACATGCTCCTCAAGGATATCATCACAGAACCAACCTTTTGTAGGTAGCAAAACATCTTATCAGTAACTAAATTAGAGTTCGATCTTCTACGTGTGTTGTCTTTTTTGCCATTTATGTTTCGATCCGACATCAGATCTGAGTATTGTTCACTGACTATATCTTAGACCATTGCAATCTCTTTCTTCACTTGGTTTTTCTTCCTTCCCTTCGTACTCCTTAACTCGGAATACTCCTTCGGTACTACTTGGCTACTACTTGAACAGATGGTTTAGTCCCTTCCTTCGGGCAACGTTTTCTCCGGGTACCACGGGTTGAAAGAAATCCCTTACTATTAGGACATAGTGTTCGGTACGACTTAAGGCTACTGGATTTACTTTCTTTAATGTTGCATCTGCTTTCAACTATTTCATAGCCTCCCGTCCCGAGCAAATGTCGAGAGCAGGGTGTTGAGCCAAAAAGTAAGATCCATAGAGTTGGGGACTAAAGAGACTCTTTTTTGACAGCCAACCATGAAGAGAAGAGAGTCTCAGAGTGTCGATGTTTTACACCGGCAATAAATATATGGGGCTAGTCGGCGGATGTAAACTCGGTGGATTGCAAAGGAACACAGGGAGATTTTATACTGGTTCAGGCCCTCAATGTGAGGTAATACCCTACGTCCAGTTATGGTGTATTCCTTTGAGGATATACGGCGGTAGTTCTGATGAACTTGTGTGCACCTGCCCTCATGGGGCGCCCTGCTTCCCCTTATATACTGGGGGACAGGGTTACAAGGTAGGAGTCCCTATCGGATTACGACTAGGAGATCTCCCCTTAGAGATATAACGCACCCGACTAGGACTGTATATTCCTTCCTATACAAGGCGAAGTCTGCCGAATTTAGCTATATCTCTAATTACAAGGCTAGGCCCATCCTCTATTCGAGTGGCCCAAATGCTTGTCATGAGGTACCCGGGGCCCATGGCACCCACAGTAGCCCCGAGACCTTCATAGTTGAGTCACAGCTGATCCCGAGTGCTCATCTAGGACTCCACGGTTATACCATGAAGTCTTCCCGAGTGCATTGCTCGATAGTGTTGTAGCCGAGTACTCTTTGTCTGGAGTGCTGCTTTCTCCGAGTCCTGCTTCATGTCAGCTGGCAGCGAGGCTATGAAGGGCTCCATGTAGATGTTGGAATAGTGGCAGCGGGCTGCGCCGAATAGGCGCACCTATTAGGTGTAGCCCCCGACTTTGTGCTTAATGTGAAAACAATTAAACATGAAGTCAAAGATCTTTAACCTGTAGTCTTTCCCGAGTAGATTACTACTGGTACATGAGACTCTTCGGTATCATGTCAACCGGAATATAATTTATAGTCTTGCCGAGTAGGGAACTACTCGTATAGGACTCTTCGACTTCATGTCAGTCGAATGTGTGTTTATAGTCTTGCCGAGTAGGATGCTACTCGTATATAGGACTCTCAGCTTCATGTTCAGCTGGAATAAGGGGTTTATAGTCTTTCCCGAGTGGCGTCCCACCCAGAAGTTAGACTCATCCGCATCATGTCAGCGGGAAAGAAAGTTTATAGTCTCTCCCGAGTAGTGCATACTCGAAGTTAGACTCTTCAGCGTCATGTCGGCTGGAATAATGTTGCTCATGGCAACTGGTGGCCAAGCATGTAGGCCGAGTACCACTTATGAAAATAAATCCACGGCGTGGTCAGGTGTACCCGAGAAAGATACCTGCATCCCCAATTTTAATGAAGACCAGCTTGTGATCCTTGTAAGGATATATCCTTGAGACCTGGTGGATAAAACAGATACCCAAACATATATGTTTAGCAATAAGGCTTTCATGAAGCATATCTGTTTACCTCATCGGTTCCTGTGGGTAGCACCAGCGCTATAATTTCAACTCAGCCTGCGGGCGGCCCACATGGAGCATGCTACTGTAGGAACTCATATCTTGGTGGCTGTACCAAATAAAGCAGCCTGAGCCGACCTATCCAGCATAGCTCTATAGAAGTATCATCCATCGCATGTCAGGATGAGTTTTTTGGTGTCGATAACCGCAATCAGCCAGAGAAATCCTTATTCGCAAGCCTTTCCGACTTATGTTCTGGATGCAGCCTGGTTGCCACAGGTGCCCGAGCAGGTATGTTGCAGGATCTGCTTGCCCTCCTCAGGTGTGACGTAGTACATGAGAACTCCGGATGCGCTTTGACGATGTAAGTCTTCTCTAACTTCAGAAGAGCCGAGCAGGGTACCCGAACCTTGCATTAGCATAGGATTCGGCTAGCGACCCTCATGGGGCATACCCTACCCAACAGAGTTATAGCCAAGCGAGGTACCCGAACCTTGCATTAGCATAGGATTCAGCTAGTGACCCTCATGGGGCGTACCTCACCTAGCCGAGTGATATACGACCCCCGACTAGTGCCGGAAGTCGGTTGTCAGCTCACATGGAGGGTAGCCGGGGAAGATGACATCCCGACTGGCGCAAGTACTCGGTAAGTAGCCCTCATGGAGCATCCCGAGTGTATTTTGGCAGACTTGTCCAGCCCCCGAGCGTAGGAGATAGGCTCGCAGCCCTGAGTTCCTGTCACGCGTATCCGGAGCTGGGCCTGCAATATAAAGATATCGGATGAGTAGCATCTGATGATGGAAATAATCACCCGAATAAAATGTATTTTACAATATATGTAAATATGTGTTCTCCCTCTTTTTGATATTAATTTCCTCGAGTAGTTGACCCCTTACGTTTAAGCACTCTGCCCGACTAGTCATAGCCCCCTAGCGTCGGGAGTTGGCTCATGGCTCTTTCCCGGACACGCGTTTTGGGTGACTTGAGTTCGTCTTACATGGAGCAAAGTTTCACGGATCGAGATTTATGCTACTCGAGTACTTTTGCAATCATTTAAGAGCAAAAACAGAAAAAAGTAAATGTGCAGCTTGTACACCTATTAGGTGTAAGCGGCTGTGGCACTAGCAAGGCCAAGTGAGGAGATGTTTATCAAAAAGCGACTTAGCTGTTCGGTATTTGGGAGTGGGGATGCCATCCTTGCATTTAGGCTTATGGGCCCCCGAGCATGTCTCTTGTTGTTCTGATAATCCTCAGTTGTTGAAGGTCGAAGACGGTTGTGACTGACTGCCACAATGAAGCCGTCCGACTTGTGATTGTGATCCCTGGCTTTAGTCGGGACCGTGTCGTTGGTGCCCTCCCGCTTCTTCTGTCAGGATGCCTTTTTATCTTCGAGAGCCTCAGCAACAGCGTGGGCTGAGTCGGCGTACTTGTTTGCCATGTCGAATAGGGCCTTGACAGAGTTGGGAGGCTTCCGCGTGAATTTGTCGATGAACGAGATGTCTTTTACTCCTTTTCGAAAGGCGGTGATGACGACCTCGTCCTTGATCTTCGGGATTGAGTTCCTCTTCTCAGAAAACCTCTTGATGAAGTCACGAAGAGACTCGTTCTTCCTTTGATGCAACTGATATAGGTCGTACTCGGAAGATGGGCTCTCGTATGTTCCCTGGAAGTTGGTGATGAAACGTTCCTGGAGTTCTCCCCAAGAGCCGATTGATTGCTTGGGAAGTCCTGTTAGCCATGTCCTCGCTGAGTCAGCTAGAGCAACTAGGAGGTAGTTAGCCATGACTTTGTGGTCACCTCCGGCAGCTTGGATTGCCAGAGTGTATGCTGTGAGCCAGGACTCGGGATTGGTCTTGCCGTCGTATTTTTCAACTCCTGTAGGCTTGAAACCCGATGGCCAGTCGACCTGTTGTAGCTCCTGGGTGAAAGCCGGTATGCCTTCGTCTTCATGAGGACTCCGACCCCGACTACGGCGGTGAAACCGCCCGTAGTGGAGGCCGAAATGCTCGTTCTCGTCTTCCAGCTGGCGTTGGTCGTCTTCTTCTCGTTTGCGGTGTCGAGCATTAATGTCTTGCTGAAGGTCGCGCCGCAGTCGGTCTCAGAGGTCCTGGTTGTCCCGACGGTCGCTTCGACGTTGCCGTTGTTGTGGTTGCCGAGTGACGTCTGGCTTGACTCCGCGTGCTGCCGACTAGAGCCGGCCGCTCGATGTCGCTTTGAGGTGGATGAGACGGCTGCTGGGGAAGTTGACCGACTGGTTAGTACGAGTGTGTTGCCCGACTGTTGGTGCTGCTGACATGCGGCAGCGGTAAGCATGGCTTTTATCCTTGCGATCGTCGGGGTGGCCTGGTGATCAGGCCCAAGCTGGACCGTGTCTAGTAGGGTTGCGGCGGCCACGATGTTCTGTTGTGGCGTGACGAAGACGTCGTGGTTGCCGACTTTTGTTTGGAGGGTTTGTTGCTGAGCGGTCCGCCCGGCTCTGCGCAGATCATCGTTGCGGGCGCGCAGGCGTCTTGCTTCTTCCTCTTGTTGTTCTCGCAGTCGGCGGGCCTCCTCCTCTTGCTGTTCGCGTAGTCGGCGTGATTCCTGAGTAGGAGTAGAGCCTCTGGATGCCATGAAGATTTCTCGTGGCGGAGAGAAGCTTGCCGAGCTGCTGTTCGACTTAGAGTCGCAGTCCGACTGGAAGTCGGAGTCCGACTTCGAGTCGAAGTCGGGATGGTTGATGGGGATGAGTGTAACTCCGACCTCCCTAGATCCGATCTCGAGCGGCTCGGGGCCGTATCCGAGTCGAACTCCAGAGGATCGGGTTTGCCGCGTTGGATGTAGATTGTAGATATCCACGGCGTCGCCGAGTCCGAACGGGAAATTGACGATCTCTTCCTTTTTTGGCCCGATCTCGGCCGGCTCAAAACCGAGTCCGAGTCGAACACCGAAAGAAAGAGTTGTCCCTGGACTTGGGCGTATGGGAGATCGCCGCAGCATGTCGTGAGAGATTGCTGCAGCATCGTGTAGGCCGACTGGCGGGGAGTCGGCTGGTCCCTTGGCAGATCGGATCGAGTCCGAGTCGGCCGAGGTGAGATCGCCGATCTGGTTGGCGATGAAGTCGAGGCTTCTGAATGCGATTGTATCTCCGGGGGAGAATTTGCCGCCGTCGACTTTGGTTGCTGGATCCATCGAGCTTGTAGATGTAGATCGCGCCGAATCCCCTACCTGGCGCGCCAACTGTTGATGTTTTACACCGGCAATAAATATATGGGGCTAGTCGGCGGATGTAAACTCGGTGGATTGCAAAGGAACACAGGGAGATTTTATACTGGTTCAGGCCCTCAATGTGAGGTAATACCCTACGTCCAGTTATGGTGTATTCCTTTGAGGATATACGGCGGTAGTTCTGATGAACTTGTGTGCACCTGCCCTCATGGGGCGCCCTGCTTCCCCTTATATACTGGGGGACAGGGTTACAAGGTAGGAGTCCCCATCGGATTACGACTAGGAGATCTCCCCTTAGAGATATAACGCACCCGACTAGGACTGTATATTCCTTCCTATACAAGGCGAAGTCTGCCGAATTTAGCTATATCTCTAATTACAAGGCTAGGCCCATCCTCTATCCGAGTGGCCCAAATGCTTGTAATGAGGTACCCGGGGCCCATGGCACCCACATAGAGTAGATTCGGTAATGTTGAGTCGATCTAGTATGGAAAATTCCTCGCTATGCGCTCACCTTTTGCCTGCTTCTGCTTCATCTACAGATCAGATTCCTTCCCCAGAGTTCTTACTTATAGGCTTTATAGCCAAGCAGTCCAATAGAATAGCTACTTCTTCTAAAGCGGATTAGAGTGCGACGACCAAAGCTACGGAGTAGCCTCTACCGCTTTCCCTACTGTTCTGGTTGAACTAGGGCTTGTTGACAGAGCAGATATCAAAAGCCTATGTTATCTCATTTTCAGGGACTGAGCAAGGGATGAGTGCCCTCTGATCTAACGACCAAACAAGCAACGGCCCTTGTTATTAGAAATATGAAGCGTGCTAGTGCGCACTTCCTATTAACCAATTCACCAATTTTAAGATTTGTAAACAAAGATAATAGGAGCCGAAGTCAATCCCTTAAAACACTCCTCCTCGAGGGGATGTTATCAGTCGCTTCGTTCCCTTGTTTACTGAACTCTTTTCAGGAGATAGGTCTACCGTTGCAAACTCATCTACTTGTAAATTCATTGTGTAAAATAGCTCGTAAATTCATTGTGCCAGAATTGATCACTGATCAGGTGTGATCAGTCTCATCCGTCTAAGAGACTGATCCGGTGCGATGAGTCTAATCTGTGTAATATTTTGGAATTCCTCTTCCAATTCGTCCCGGAATGGGCGTTATGGCAAAGAACAAGAAGAAAAAGAAAGAAGGAATTTGTCCAATAGTAACAAATGGTGCCTCCACAGGTTGACATTCAATCCAACCTAGTAGTAAGCAATCCGCCAAAAGCAACCAAAATATTCCTTGGTGAATCGGTCGAAAACCTGAACTACGCACATACATTTCTTTTAAAAAAGGTAAAGCCAAGAGATATAAAAACTGGTGCTATTGCGGCTACACCTCCCGCTTTGTCAGGTATACTGCGAAGAATGGCATGGATCGGTAGGAAATACCATTCCGGCACAATATGAGGCGGGGTGGGCATCGAATTAGCAGGTATATAATTGTCGGGATGCCCCAAAACATTAGGAGCAAAAAAAATCCAAATGGAAGAAAAGATAGCAGAAGCTACCCGACCTACAAGATCCTTTACATCAAAATAAGGGTAAGAAGCTATTTTATCCACCTCAGAATGTACACCCAATGGATTATTTGATCCATATTGATGCAATGCAGCCAAATGAAGAAGACTGGCGCCTACTAAAATAAGGGGGAGTAAATGATGGAGACTAAAAAAACGATTTAAGGTGGCATTGTCCATGGAGAAACCACCCCAAAGCCAAGTCACTATGGTATCTCCTACTACTGGTATGGCGCTAGCTAAACTTGTAATTACTGTTGCTTCACAAAAGCTCATCTGACCCCAAGGTGGTACGTATCCTATAAAAGCTGTCACAATCATTAATAGGAATATGACAACTCCGAGACACCAAACAAATTCCCTAGGACTGCTATAACTCGCATGATATAGACCACGAAAAATATGAAGGTGAACCACAATGAGAAACATACTTGCCCCATTAGCATGCATATAACGGAGCAACCAGCCCCCTTCAACATCTCTCATAATGTGTTCTACGCTATTGAAAGCTAGATCCACATGAGGTGTGTGATGCATAGCTAAAAAAACGTCAGTCACTATCTGAATGACTAAACAAATACCTGCTAACGAACCGAACCCCCACCAATAACTAAGATTGCTCAGAGTTGGATAATCTATCAAATGCTGGTTAAGTGTGGAGTATATAGGTTGTTTAAGAAGAGAGAATCGTTGGTTCCTTATAGTCATTTCTCTTTTCTATCGTGACAACTCCTCTTCCCCCTTATTTACCCCCTTGCCTTGATGGAAATTGGCTTCGCTGCGCCCTAAACAAGAAAAAAGCTGCATGAGAAGATTCATCCCATTTTGGGCACAACAGACCCGATCTCCTGTGATTCAGTTTGGACACGGCCAAGCATCGTTTTAGATTGGATCTAGAGAGGTTGGGGTCGTTCTCACTCCGATAAACTACTTGGAGTCCGACTCCAAGTCGGATAACGGTTCGAATGCCAGTTCGGACTCTAGTCTGGCGAGTTTTCTCCTCCCCCGCGAGATCTTCATGGCTTCAACACCACCCTTCGAGGTGCGCCGACTACAAGAGGAGCAGCAGCAGGAGGCGCACCAACTACAACAACAGGAGGAAGCTGATCGCGAGGCTCACAACGACGGGCTGCGCAGAGCTGGGCGAGCAGCCCAGCAGATTCTCCAAACTAAAGTCGGTGATCACGACGTCTTCGTCACGCCACAACAGAATGTTGTGGCCGCCGCAACTTTGCTGGACACGCTCCAGCTCGGGCCTGATCACCAAGCCACCCCAACTATCGCCAAGATCAAGGCAATGATCATGGCTGCTGCCTGCCAACAACAATAGCAGCAGTCGGGCGACACCCTAGTACCGACTAACCGGTCGGGATCTCCAGCAGCGGGCTCGTCCACATCAGCTCGGCGTCGGGCGGCTGGCTCGAGTCGGCCACACGAGGAGTCTAGGCAAACTACACTCGGCAATACTAATAACAACAACCGGTGCCGTCACCAGTATGATCGCCGGCTTAATCAAGACCTCCGAGAGCGCCTACAACATGACCTTCGCCAGACTATCAGCGCCCGGTGCCGCGAACGACAAGAAGATGAGCATCGCCGACTGGAAGACGAAAACGAGCGCTTTGGCCTCCATCACGAGTGGTTTAACCGCCGTGGTCGAAGCCCGAGCCCCCCACGAAGACGAAGGCATCCCAGCTTTCACTTGGGAGCTACAGGACGTCTACTGGCCGACTAGCTTTAAGCCCACTGGGATTGAAAAGTATGATGGCAAGACAAATCCTGAGTCCAGGCTCACCGTATATACCCTAGCAGTTCGAGCTGCTGGGGGCGACAACAAAGCCATGGCTAACTACCTCCCAGTCGCGCTAGCCGACTCGGCGAGGACATGGCTGACAGGCCTCCCAAGGCGGTCGATCGGTTCTTGGGGAGAACTCAGGGATCGGTTCATCGCTAACTTTCAGGGGACCTACGAGAGGCCGTCTTCAGAGCACGATCTTTATCAGCTGCACCAGAAGAAGAACGAGTCTCTGCGAGATTTCATCAAGAGGTTTTCCGAGAAGCGTAACAAGATCCCAATGATCCGCGACGAGGCTATCATCGCCGCCTTCCGCAAGGGAGTAAAGGACGCCCCATTCATCGCGAAGTTCACTCGAAAACCACCGCCATCTGTCCAGGCTCTGTTCGACATGCCCAATAAATACGCCAACTCGGCTGAAGCAGTCGCAGAGGCCCTCGACGAGAAGAAGGAGTCCCGACAGAAGGACCAAAAGGCGAAAACCGACAACGAGCCGTCTCAAAACAAGTCTGGCAGCCGCAAGCGGAAGTCCGACAACGAGGTGGCCAACATGGAGCGCACTCGGTTGCGGCCCTAGCGGAATAACGACTACCAGAAAGTCATGAGTGGGCCATGCCCCTTCCACCCCAAGGCAAGCACGCGGCCAAAGACTGCTACATGCTGAAGAAGTTCGCCTCCGAGCAAGCTTCATCATCTGGCGCCGACAAGGACACAGACAAGCCAGATCAGAGTCCGGCCGACGATTTCCAAGATCCTCAGGCTGAGCTCAACCACATCTTCAGAGGGCCGTCCGCGTACGAGTCCAAGCGCAAACAAAAGCTAACAGCGCGCGACATCAACACGGTCTCTACGTCGGACACCCCCCAGTACCTGCGCTGGTCAGAGATGGCCATTACTTTCAATCGCGCAGATCACCCAGATCGGGTTTCTCACCCGGGACGTTATCCAATCGTCCTGGACCCGGTCGTCAGACACATCAGGCTGAAGAAAACCCTCATCGACGGAGGCAGCGCGCTCAACATCCTATTCGCCAAGACTTTGGACGAGATGAAGATTCCTCGTTCAGAACTACGGCCGAGTACTGCGCCCTTCCACGGGATAATTCCTGGCCTGTCATCAACTCCACTCGGGCAGATAACCTTGCCGGTAACCTTCGGCACGCGGGATAACTTCCGCATGGAAAACGTCTGTTTCGAGGTTGCTGACTTCGAGACCGCGTACCACGCGATACTCCGACGACCGGCACTCGCCAAATTCATGGCAATACTGCACTATACATACATGGTGCTAAAGATGCCTGGCCCAACAGGAGTCCTCTCCCTCCGCAGCAACATCAAGCAAGCCTTCACCTGCGACAAGGAGAGCTGCGAACTAGCTCAATCACAAGAGGCGGCAGTCGGGCGCGATAGCATTCGGCAAGCCGTCACAACTGAAGTCGAGCAGGATCAAGTTCTGGTGAAAAAAGCAGCGAAGTCGGGAATTTCAGCAGACTCTGACACAAAGAAGATCCCCCTGGACCCTTCCGACCCCTCCAAGACTGCTCTAGTCGGGCCCGGACTCAACCCCAAATAGGAAGACGCGCTCGTCACCTTCCTACAAGCCAATAAAGATATCTTCGCATGGAAACCGTCCGACATGCCGGGCGTACCAAGGGAGGTGATCGAGCACGCCCTCAATGTGAAGACAGACGCCAAGCCAGTCAAGCAATGGCTGCGGCGCTTCGCTCAAGATCGCAAGGATGCTATTCGGGAGGAGATTACCAAGCTCCTCGCTGTCGGGTTCATCAAGAAGGTCTATCACCCGGATTGGCTGGCAAACCCAGTTCTTGTCCGGAAGAAAAACGGTAACTGGCGCATGTGCGTCGACTACACCGATCTCAACAAGGCGTGCCCCAAGGACCCATTTGGTCTTCCCAGGATAGATCAGGTGGTAGATTCCATGGCCAGGCGTGACCTACTCAGCTTTCTCGACTACTACTCGGGATACCATTAAATCAGCCTGAGGGAGGAAGACTGCTTAAAGACATCTTTCATCACGCCGTTTGGACCGTACTGCTATATCACAATGTCGTTCGGTTTGAAGAATGCTGGAGCAACCTATCAACGGGCCATTCAGCGGTGTCTGCACACTCAGATCGGGCGCAACGTGGAAGCCTACGTCGACGACGTGGTGATCAAGACCAAGTCCAAAGAAGACCTCATCGCTGACCTAGAAGAAACCTTCCAAAACCTTCGAAGATTCAAGATGAAGTTGAACCCAGAAAAATGCGCCTTCGGTGTGCCATCCGGAAAATTACTCGGCTTCATCGTCTCGCATCGTGGCATCGAGGCCAACCCAGAGAAAGTCAACGCCATCAGGAACATGGCTCCCCCGACTAACTTCAAAGACGTCCAGAAGCTGACTGGCTGCATGGCGGCACTCAGTCGGTTTATTTCCTGACTGGGCGAACGGGGTATGCCCTTCTTGAAGCTCCTCAAAAAGGTGGACAACTTCCAATGGACTCCGGAAGCCCAGCAAGCCTTCAAAGACTTTAAACAATTTCTCACATCACCTCCCGTGTTGGCATCACCTCTGCCCCAAGAACCGCTAATGATATATCTGGCAGCAACTACTCAGGTAGTCAGCACGGTGCTGGTGGTTGAGCGATCCGAACAGGGTCACATTCAGAAAACATAACGGCCAGTCTACTTTGTCAACGAGGTCCTTGCCGACTCGAAGACGAGATATCCGCAGGTCCAGAAGCTGCTATATGGCCTACTCATTATAGTCCGGAAGCTGGTGCATTATTTTCAAGCACACCAAGTCACGGTGGTCACAGCGTTTCCACTCGGGGATGTCCTTCATAATCGTGAAGCCACTGGCCGAATTGCTAAATGGGCACTCGAGTTGATCGCGTTCAATATCACCTTCCAGCCACGGACAGCAATTAAATCACAAGCTCTAGCCGACTTCGTGGCCGAGTGGACGGAAGTTCAACTGCCTACATCAACAGCAAAGCTAGAGCACTGGACAATGTACTTTGACGGTTCTCTACGGATCGGCGGCGCCGGGGCAGGAGTCATATTGACGTCCCCCACTGGCGAAAAACTGAAGTACGTTCTACAAATCCACTTCCTGGCTTCCCACAACGTTGCCGAGTACGAGGCACTCGTTCACGGGCTCCGCATCGCTATATCACTCGGCATACGTCGACTGGTTGTGCGCGGGGATTCTCAACTCGTGGTAAACCAAGTCATGAAAGACTGGACTTGTCTCGACGACACCATGGCGGCATACTGTCAGGAGGTCCGCAAGCTGGAAAACAAGTTCGATGGGCTGGAAATAACACATGTCCTACGTCAATACAACGACGCGGCAGACGAGCTGGCAAACATAGGATCCAAGCGAGAAGCAGTTCCGACTGGAATCTTTGTCGAGCAACTCATGGAGCCATCAATCAAGAAGAAACCAGCGCCGGAGCAGTCGGGAGGCGAACCTACCCCGGCCACAAACGAGGTGCTGCACATATGTCAACACTGGAGGACTCCTGTTGTCAAATTTCTCCTGGACGACGAACTCCCAGAAGATCGCAGTCAAGCCGAGCAGATCAAGCGTCGAAGCAAAAGCTTCCTACTAGTCGGAGAAGACCTGTACCGAAGGAGCGCATCCGGTGTCCTCATGCGTTGCGTCACCACCGAGGAGGGCAAGCAGATTCTGCAGTCGATTCACTCGGGCATATGTGGCAACCATGCCGCATCCAGGACGTTAGTCGAAAAGGCTTACCGGCAGGGATTTTTCTGGCCCACAGCAGTAACAGGCGCCAAGGACATTGTTCACAAGTGCGAGGGTTGCCAGTTCTACGCAAGACAAACAAATCTCCTAGCCCAGGAACTCCAAACCATCCCTATTTCTTGGCCATTCGCAGTATGGGGGCTCGACACGGTCGGGCCCTTCAAAAAAGCGCCAGGAGGGTTTACACATCTATTCGTCGCGGTGGATAAATTCACCAAGTGGATTGAGGCTAAACCCGTTGCAACAATTACAGCGGCACGAGCAAAGGACTTCATCATGAGTATATTATACCGGTTCGGGGTCCCTAACCGCATCATCACCGACAACGGTACTCAGTTCACGGGCGACGTATTCCAAGACTTCTACGAAGATTTCGGCATCAAGATCTGCTACGCATCTGTGGCACACCCGCGGAGCAACGGGCAGGTCGAACGAGCCAATGGTATGGTCTTACAAGGCATCAAGGCCAGGATATTTGACCGACTACAACCATATGCGGGCCGGAGGGTACAAGAGCTCCCATCGGTTCTCTGGTCTCTTAGAACCACGGTTAGTCAGGCAACAGGGCACTCCCCTTTCTTCCTGGTCTATGGCGCCGAGGCTATGCTACCGACAGAGTTACGGTTTGGCTTTCCGCGAGTCCGGGCTTACTCAGAAGACGTTTCAAACAATACCCGACTGGTCGAGTTAGATCAGTTGGAAGAAGCAAGAGACACCACAACAATCCAGTCGGCAAGGTATCTTCAAGGCCTACGTCGCTACCACAATCACAATGTCCGTGGCCGTGCCTTTTTGGTCGGGGATCTCGTTCTAAGGAAAATACAAACCACCAAAGATAGGCACAAATTATCCCCAATCTGGGAAGGGCTGTTCATTATAGCCGAGGTCACGCGGCCAGGCGCCTACCGACTGAAGACCGAAGACGGTGTCCTCATCAACAACTCATGGAACATAGAACAGCTATGTCCTTTCTATACCTGAGTTTTATACTTTTTCATGTGTACAGTTTCTCTGACTCACTACACCGCTTGCATCAACCGAGTAGTGAGTCGGGGGCTACATGCATATATGTGCTGTCAATAATATACGAGCTCGTCCTACTCGTTCATGAAGCTTTACTACAACTGTCACGTTTGCCCGAGTACAGTTTCTTACTTTGAACGTTTTTATTAAGTTCTAACAAAATAACTCGACACAGACCGCACGGTCAAGTAAAGCTAATGACGACTAAGTACATAAGCTTGGTGGCGTCGCACATATATTTACACATGTTTCTTCACAAAAGCGTATACATACCGACTACATAATATGTTGCCCTTACAGACCCAGGTCTCGGGTAATTACCTCAGCAGTCGGCTTCGCCTGGGCAATCAGCTCCAGCGCCTCCTCGGGCGTCGTCTCCTCGGCAAATCCCTCCCCAATGGCTTCAATGTCTGCCCTCGGGTAGATGGATTTGGTCATCACCAGGGTTTGGGCCACGCCGGCAATAACATGCTCATCCGAGTACTTCTTCAAGGCACTCGGTGCATTCTCAAGACGCGCCTCTATTTGGGGGATCCTGCTACAACTGGTTCCCACAGGGCTGGGATCTATGAGGTCAAGGAGCCCTTTCACAGACCCGACGAGGGCTTCCCGTGACTCCCTGATCACTCTTATCTCCTCTGTGTAAAACCGATACTGGGCCTGGACATTGGCTCTCATGTCTGCCAAGGTCCGCCAGCAAGTAAACTTGTCAGACTCGGCTACAAACGGAATGACTAATGGATTGGCTAAGATCACGGTCAGGTTGAGGACTTACTTTCGTAGTCGGCCTCCCACCCAGCCACGGTCTTCTCTAGTTCATCTTTTTCCTTACCGAGCTTGACGACGGCCTCTTTCAGCTCGGCCTTCTCCCGGTCAAGCTCGGCGTTGGCCTTTGTCAGGTTGGCCTTGACCTTCTCAAGCTCGGCCCTGGCTTCTTCGGCCTCCTTCAGCTGCGATTCCCTCTCTGTTCGGGTCTTCAACTCTGCTTCGAGGGCTGCACAACAGATTAGCCAAGAGCTCAACTGCGCAGTCATGACATAACTGGGCAGCTGGGAACAACGCAGTTGGATGAATACGTCGATGGCTCAGTCGGGAAGGTGCATTCAGGGAGTCTACCTCTGATCTTTCCGGCTAAGGCCCAAGTCTCCTCCCTGAGCTGGTCGGCGCCGCTCTTCAGCCAGGCTTCCCTCCCCGCGTGACGCTCCTCCATCTCGGCCTTCAATGCCCGGAGCTGCTCCAATTCTGCGAGGTGGGGAGCCATTTCGACCAAGATTTCTGTCATCGCCTCATTGCGGTCGACAAGCTTCTACTTAGGGTAAAAAGCAAATCAAGGATGGAGTCAGACGTCAAAACGAGAAGATCACCATGACTCTGCCACAGGAATCATACCCCGACTCCCTGGGACCCGCTGATAGCGGCACGAAGCAAGCTTTCGCGTTCCCTTCTCGCGACAACTTCATCAAGCCTGAAGCTCTTCACGGTCCCATCAGGCGCCGTCCAGGTGAATGTCCGAGGCATCCTACGCGGAGGAGCTTCGATCCGAGGCAGGTTCGGGATCTCTGGCGGCAGCGATGACGACAACGACGACCACGACGGCGACAGGGTCCTGGCCCTCATGCCGCCATCCCCCGCGGCCTCGGGGACCGGCTCGGGGGCTCCGACAACGGCCTCCGCGACAGGCGACGCTTCAGGGGCTGGGGCCTCAACCTCAGCAGCTGCCTCTTGGTCTGGTGGCGGCGGCGACCCTGCAATCTGGACCACCTCAGTCCCCACGACTGGGCTGGCCACCGGCTCAACGGGTGTGTTCGCGGCCACCGGCTCGGCTGGAGTAGGCTCTTCAAGGGGAGCGGTCGGACCGGTCTCCTTGAGATCGATATCGGCCCGCTTCCTGCATGACGAAACAAGACATCAAAACACCACAACAACACGTGAGGATTCCAGGAGATCCGGAGCAGCATACCTCTTGGAGAACTTCAGTTTCCTGTCGGGCGACCCGGGTCCTGGTGGAGCGCTATCTCCGGTCGTCAGCCTGGCCGGCGAATTGGTCAGTGCCACAGTCGGTGGCGGCATATCAGCTCGAGTCAGCCCTGGTTCTAGCGCGGCTGGTTTGGGCGCTCCCGTCCTCAGAGATGTCTGCTCTGGCCGGCCCCTCGACGGTGCTGTTGCCGGACTCGGCAATGTTGGGCTCAAACCCACAGGTCTCAACCTTGGGCTTGATCGCCTAGGCGCCGCGGCGACGGTGTCCTTTATCTTCAGGCTTCCTGCCACGGCGCGCGGCGTCATGGCCCCCTCGCCCCGATACAGAATCGGCTTCTTCCCCGCTCTCTTGGAGTCAGGTTGGGTAGCAGAGGGGCTCCTCGGCCTTTTCTTCGATGCAACGGCCGACAATGGGCGGGAGTCTTCATCGAACTCTTCGTGCCACTACAAATAAGTCAACAAAATACATCGCGCAGTGCTGAACAATCACAGTTCCACAGGCATTCATCACGGAAGAAGATTAAAGGTTACCTTTGTCCGGGGCCGAATGAAGCTATAGGCCGCGACCCGGCGGTTATCATCTTCGGTCGCGACCACCCCTTCGAAGAAGTAACCGAATAGGGTCTCGGTCACTATGTCCTTGCTGGCCGACTTGTTGCTTACTCGGTCAGGATCATTTTTGCCTTTAAAGGCCCAGCTGAGGAGCCATCCTTTTTTCGATTGGGACTTGTGCCTCCCATCTTCAAGCTTCAGCGGCTGGATGCACCGAGTCAGGAAGCGACGAGCCACCTAAGGTCTTGTCAGGCCAGCCTTTTTGAGGTCATCTAACTTCACCAACAATTGATGTGCCTGGTCCATCTCCTCAAAGGATGGCTCTGCTGACCAATTTGGTGAAACCACGGGCGGCAAGCCGGTAAATGGGCGCAAGGAGGGAGCCAGATCTGCGCAATAGAACCATTCCTTGTGCCAGCCTTTCAGAGAAGATTTCAAGGAGAGATCAAGATATGTCTTCTTCCCATCGCTCCTCAGCTGGAGACCAGCCCCCCCCCCCCAATCACACTAATATTATTCTTGGAGGGTTGGGGTTTGATGTGGAACAGATGTCGGAAGAGGATAAAATGGGGTTCAACACCCAAGAAGCACTCACAGAGAGTAACAAATATTGAGATCTGAAGAATCGAGTTGGGGCTCAAATGCACCAACTCCAGCCCGTAGAAGTCAAGGACGCAGCGGAAGAAATCGAAAGATGGGAGGCACAAGTCCCAATCGAAAAAAGAGGCGAAAACTACTGTTTCACCAGGTTGGGGATTTGGGACCAACTCACCTTTAGCCGGCCGCCAGCGAATCACCTCTTGGCTGGGCAACTTCAGTTGGCTCTCCAGCAGCTTCAGCTTCACCAAGCCGCAATCTGAGATCGGCCAAGCATTCTCCGGCGCACCCGCAAGATCCGAAGCTTTCGGCATAGTTGGAAGCGACAAGATTTGGGGAAAAACGAATCGGGGGCTTGGAACAAACGAAGAGGATTGGAATCGCCCGAGTTCGGGTGGGGAACAGCAGCAGCTAACCCTAGCTGGGCGGGAAGCGAAAAGTTGGGCGCGAAGGTGGAAGACGAAGCGATTGGATGATTTGGGGAAGATGAAAGAATCTTTTTCTCTCTCCCCGCTTTTATAGAGCCGATGCCGACTAGATGGGCTTGGGCCTACACAGTCAGCACTGGGCCATCAAGATATGAGTTCCTACAGTAGCATGCTCCATGTGGGCCGCCCGCAGGCTGAGTTGAAATTATAGCGCTGGTGCTACTAATAGGAGCCGATGAGGTAAACAGATATGCTTCATGAGAGCCTTATTGTTAAACCCATATGTTTGGGTATCTGTTTTATCCACCAAGTCTCGAGGATATATCCTTACAAGGATCACAAGCTGGTCTTCATTAAAATTGGGGATGTAGGTATCTTTCTCGAGTACATCTAACCATGCCGTGGATTTATTTTCATGCAGTGGTACTCGGCCTACATGCGTGGCCACCAGTTGCCATGAGCAACGTCATTCCCGCTGACATGATGCGGAAGAGTCTAACTTTCGAGTAGTGCACTACTCGGGAGAGACTATAAATATCTTTTCCCGCTGACATGATGTGGAGGAGTCTAACTTCTGAGTGGGACGCTGCTTGGAAAAGACTATAAACCCCCTTTTTCCAGCTGACATGATGCTGAAGAGTCCCATATACGAGTAGCATCCTACTCGGCAAGACTATAAACACATATTCCAACTGACATGAAGTTGAGAAGTCCTACATACGAGTAGTTCCCTACTCGGCAAGACAATAAAGTTTATTCCGGTTGACATGATACCGAAGAGTCTCATATACCAGTAGTAATCTACTCAAGAAAGACTTCCAGGTTAAAGATCTTTGACTTTATGTTTAATTGTCTTCACAATTAAGCACAAAGTTGGGGGCTGCACCTAATAGGTGCGCCTATTTGGCGCACACTATTTATATATCTCCATGAAGCCCTTCATAACCTCGTTGCCAGCTGACATGAAGCAGGACTCGGTAAGAAGACTTACTCGGACAAAGAGTACTCGGTAGCATCGCACTCGGGCAATCTTCACCATGGAGGATGAGCACTTGGCATCAGCTGTGACTCAACTATGAAGGTCTCAGGGGCTACTGTGGAGGCCATGGGCCCCGGGTACCTCATTACCAGCATATGGGCCACTCGGATAGAGGATGGGCCGAATAATGTAATTAGAGATAAGATAGCACCCGGCAGACTTTACCTTGTACGATAAGGAATAACAGTCTTAGTCGGATAGGTTTCTATCTCTAAGAAGAAAATCCCTTGGCTATATCCGGCTGGGATCCTTATCATGTACCCCTGTCCCCTAGTATATAAAGGGAGGCAGGGCGCCCCATGGGGGCACAGAAGATCATTGTTCACCAACCACCTTAGAGGAATAACACCTCAACTGGACGTAGGGTATTATCTCACATCGAGGGCCTGAACCAGTATAAATCTTCTTTGTGTTCCTCTACAATCCACCGAATTCACCTTCGCCGAGTAGCCCTATAGTTTTATTGCCGGTGCAAAGCATCGACACCTGCCCCCTGTGAGGGGCAGACATGTAATTTCCGGTGGCCCAGACCACTATGTAATGTGTAGCATGCTCACTGTAAGCGACAACCAAGAGAAGATATTTTTCAATATATGATCTTATTACTTGGACTCCCCGTGTGTCCATAGTTTACTCCAATAGGTCCCCGCGTGTTAGGGTTTGTTGCAACATTGGCGCCGACCGTGCAGATCGCAAAGTATGCTCAGTGCTCCTTCCTCCTAGTGCGTTGAAGAGCAAGTCATGCCCCGAAGCGGAGGGTGTCCAGCAACCTAGCGCCACCACAGTGCTCCACGTGAGTCCCACACCGCCCGACGCGTATGGGCGATGCTAGCCCTACCCGCGTTGGGGGCGACGGGCAGCCGGCCCAGGACGACAGTGCCATAGGTGGCAACGCGCCCGGTAGCGGGGCCAAAGGCGCCTCCGGGGAAACCAACTACGTCCCCGAGCCCAGCGGGCAAGCACTGCCGCCCCTGCCCGTCGATGACCTTTAGCGGCCCTGTAGGCGCAGCTAGATGAAATACACGGTATGGTGACCACCATCGCCGATGGACCCCCCTTTGGAGGCACTGCGGTCCAGGCCCAGCTCGACGAGCTCCGGGCCATGTTGGTTTTAGTACAAGGCACTGCCAGGAGCGTAGCCACTGACAGAGCCCCGGCCAACGGTGCAACCGCACCCGGAGCAAGCGCAGACCCGATAGGGCTGGTCGGTGTTACTGGCGGCCATACGATCGCCTCGACGGTGGCCAGATACGCACGCCCGGCACCCGTGCTTGATGGGGACTCACCGCTAGCCCCAGAGCTACAACTGGAGCCGTACCCCCGGGATTTCGCCCCCCAAAGATGGCCAAGTACTGGGGAGAGGCAGACCCGGAGGAGTTTGCCAAGAACTACGCCCTCGCCATCGAGGCCAGTGGCGGAGCAGCGGCCACAATGGCCAAGTGCTTCCTACTGGCCCTCGACAACGTCGCCCAGTGGTGGTTCTAGGCGCTTCGACCCGGCTCCATGCGTAGTTGGGTGCACCTCCGAGATGCCTTCTGCAACAACTTCCAAGGCACCTTCGTCGAGCCCTTGATCCCGGGGAGCTTGTTTGCCGTAAAACAATGGCCCGAGGAGACGCTCCGCAACTACTTCAAGCGCTTTACGGTGGCAAAGTCCTAAATACGAGGCCTGTTGAACATCACTGTCATCGATGCAGCCATGCAAGGCCTATTGGAAGGAGGCGATCTCTTCAACAAGCTACACCGCAAGCCAGTGGCCACGGTCAAAACGCTGATGAACAAGTTCGAGGAATACACCCGGTCGGAGGAGACCATACGTCGGAGGGTGGCCTGAGGGCTTCCCCCCTCCCGACAGCCCCAATGGCAAGGAGGTGACTACCCCAGCCCAAGCCGGTACCCACCCCCTGACGCTCCCCAGCCATCGCCCCCACTAGCAGCTATAGAGCCCAAACCCCAGGCACAAACGGCCCTGGACCACGCCGAGGGCGAACCCCCGCGCATTAGGAGGCCTAGGGGTCGAAGGGGACTAGGCAAACGGGAGGTCAACGCTATCGAGCAGGCCCCAGGTTGCGGCCAAGGCCGCGGCTGGGGCCGTGGTGGCAACCACAGCAACGGCAGCCAAGGTCGTGGGGAGACGCGAGGCACAAGCAAAGGGCTCCACTGGTGTGCCTTACACGTCTAGAATAACACGCACGTCTCTGACAATTGCCGAAGCATCATGGCCAAGAGAGAAGAATACTTGGGCTGACCCGCCAACGGTGGCCTGGGTGCGCGTGGGGTGGAACACGCCACATACCACTACCACGTGGCGGACCAATGGTACCCCCTGGGCCGCCGAGGGCAGTTGAGCACATTCCACAGGGCTACCATGCCCAGACATACCATGCTCCACCATCTCCTTACCACGCGCTCCTTACCACGCGCATCACGCGCTACCCCTGCCGCCCCCGCCTTCGCTGGTATATGCTCTAGCGGCGGCGGCCCCAGTCCAGCACGTCAAGGATGAGGAACCACACCAAGTAGTCCTGCAATAACGGGCAGAAATGCCTCCGGCCATGATTCCAAGCGACAACGGAGCCCCCCAAGCGCCCAAGTTGGGCAGATACGCCCATCACCTTCACCACCGAGGATGGCCGGGGACGCCTGTTCCCCCATAACGATGCCCTCGTGATCACCGCATGCGTAGTGGAGGCCCACGTGCACCGCATCTTGGTGGATGGAGGCAACTACGCCGACATCCTTTTCGCCTCCACCTTCGACTAGTTGCGCATCCCGCGCAGCAGGCTGACGAAGGCCCGGCGGCCGCTGAAGGGATTCAATGGAGACTTGGTCAAGGCCTTGGGACAAATTGAGTTGCACGTGTGCTTCGGGAGGGGACCCGGAGCGCGCACGGAGGGAATCACCTTCGATGTCGTAGACATCCCGTACGCGTACAATATCATAATCGGGCGAGGGACCCTGAACAAGTTCGGGGCCGTTGTCCATCAAAATTTCCTCTGCATGAAAATGCCGAGCCCCACCAGCGTCACAACAGTCCAAGGAGACCAAGAGGCGGCTAGAAAAATTGACTATGGCCACTCCCCTCGCCCTGGGGGAAAAGTGGTGAATACTGTGGCCCAAATAGAGCCAAGCAGCCAAGTGCTCGCAGGAGAAGAACTCCCCGCACGGGAGGAGGTTGACAGTGGAACACACGCCGTCGTAGCGGACCCGTCCCACCCCGAGCGCCACTTCTAGATCGGGGATGGGCTCCCGCCGGAGGTCGAAAAGGCAATTGTCCAAGTGCTCTAGAGGAACGCTGACATCTTTGCATGGTCCCCAGTGGACCTGCCAGGTGTAGATCGAGCAATAATCGAGCACCAGCTGCACGTCCGACCGGACGCTCGTCCTGTCCGCTAGGGGCTCCACAAGATGTTCGTAGAGCGAGCGCAGGCCGCACGAGAGGAGGTACAGAAGCTGTTAGCGGGAAGGGTCATCCGGGAGGTGTAGCACTCCGAATGGCTGCGCAACCCGGTGCTGGTCTGCAAAGCCAACGGGAAGTGACACATGTGCATCGACTTCACCACGCTCAATAAGGCGTGCCCACGCGACCCGTTCCCCCTCCCATGCATTGATCAGCTGGTCGATTCCACGGCCGGGTGCAAACTGCTAAGCTTCCTCGACACGTACTCCTGCTACCACCAGGTGTGGATGGCTCCAGAGGGTGAAGAAAAGACAAGCTTCATCATCCCGGACGGGGTATACTACTACGTCTGGATGCCCTTTGGCCTCCGCAATTCCGGAGCCACCTTCTCGCGCCTCATCCACCAGGCGCTCCGCTACCAGCTCGGGCGGAACATCGAGGCCTACGTAGACAACATTGTCGTCAAGAGCCGAGTAACGAGCCACCACGTCGCTGACTTGCAGGAGACCTTCGATAGCCTCCGAGCAGTAGGCATCAAGCTGATCTCGGAGAAATGCGCCTTTGGAGTAAAGTCCGGGAGGCTGCTTGGCTTCTTGGTGTCCAAGCGGGTTATTGAAGCCAACCCCGACAAGATCAGGGCAATCACAAGCATGCAGGCCCTGCGAAGCCCAAAAGAGGTGCAGCGCCTCGCCGGCCAGCTGGCCGTGCTCAGTCGCTTTTTAGCCAAGTTGGCCGAAAATTGCCTCCCCTTCTTCGCGGTGCTCCGTGGGGCAACCCCGTTCAAGTGGACGCCTGAGTGCCAGCAGGCATTCGAGGGCCTCAAGACACACTTGGCCAGCTTGGCCACGTTGACGACACCGAAGCAGGGCTAGGGGCTGCTCCTATACCTGTTAGCCTCCCCCGCTGTAGTCTCAGCAGTATTGGTCCTCGAGGACAAAGATGGCCCGCGCCCCACTCAGCGCTCGGTATATTATGTATCCGAGGCGCTGGGCAGGCCCAAGCTCCGCTACACCAAGCTAGAGAAGCTGGCATACGCCCTTCTGATGGCCTCCTACAAGCTACGCCAATACTTCCTAGCACACGACATAACGGTACCCACAACAAACCCCTTGGGGGACATGTTCTGCAACAAGGAGGCCACCGGCCGCATCGGGAAATGGGCTGTCGAGGTGGCCCCATTTGCTCTCCGCTTCGTCGCACGATCAACCATCAAATTGCAAGTCCTCGCAGACTTTGTCATAGAGTGGACGAGGCCTGTTCATGCCCAGGACCCCCTGCTTGACGACGAAGTGTGGTCGGCACACACAGACGGCGCCTGGGGCACTGCTGGAGCCGGCGCGGCAACCATCATCACCTCTCCTACGGGGAGGGCAACAGCCTTCGCCGCAAGGCTGGAATTCCGGACCACCAAAAATATGGCGGAGTATGAGGCGATCCTCTTGGCCCTCCGGAAGGCGAGGGCCATGGGCGCCCCTCATATAGTCATCCAGACGGACTCCCAAGTGGCGGCAAGACAAATCGACAAGTTGTTCCAAGCCCGCCACCCGAAGCTCGCCAAGTACCTCGCAGCGTTCTAAAAAGCCGAGGCCCACTTCAAGGGCATCTCGGTGCAGAGCATCCCCCGCGCCGAGATAACGGACCCGGACGCACTCGCGCAGGCGGTTGCCAGCAACGAACCCCAACCCATGCACGTCCTATACGAAGTATTACATGGGTCGGTGGCGTAGGACACGGACTTCAATGCCGCACCAGCCCCTGTGACGGCCATCACTATGACCCCGGACTGGCAGGGGCCGATCATAGATATCCTCTCTGGCCGATCTGAGGGGTCCTGCGGCACGGAGGCCCGACGACTCCGTCAAAAGGCAAGGGGCTACGTCTTGGTCGAGGGGGCGTTATACAAGACGGGCGTCTGTGCCCCCTGCTCTGATGCATCTCCCGAGAGCAAGGGGCTTAGCTCCTGAAGGAGATACACGAAGGGCACTGCGGCACGCACCTTGCCCCAAGGGCACTCGCAGGCAAGACACTCTGCCAAGGGCTATACTGGCCCACTATCATGGCAGACACGGAGTGGCTCGTTCGCTCGTGCCAGGGTTGCCAGTGGATGGGCTGATATTCTCACCGCCCCCTGAACCAACTTACCGTAATACCCCCAATGTGGCCATTCGCAAGGTGGGGGGCCGACATAGTCGGCCCCTTCCCAAGAGCCCCCGGGAACCTCCACTTTGCCATAGTCGCCATCGAATACTTCTCAAAATGGGTCAAGGCAGAGGCACTGGCCACCATCACCACGCGGAGCGTCCAACGCTTCGTATGGCGCAACATTGTGTGCCGGTTCGGGGTACCCAGGCAGCTGACGATGGACAACGGCCACCAGTTTGACTCGGCAACCTTCAAGGACTTCTGCAATAAGGTGGGCACTGTCACGCCTAGAAATTCACCAGAATTTTCAAAGCTAATTTATGCAATAAATCCTCATCCAGGAATTAGCCGAGGTACACAAATCGATAATTTTATAAACAAAACCAAAACGATAAACGATAAATACTTACAGAAAAGGCACTTAGTCCTCACACAGAAGAAAATAGCAGTGGAACGGAAACTAGCATAGCTTCAGCACCAAGCCACAGGCAGCTCAACTGGGGTATAAGCCAAACACCAACTTCTCCTCCTCACTAAGCTTCACTCTGATGATTGCAATATTGCAAGACTGAGTACCACACACCGTACTCAACAAGCCACACTAGGAAATGCAAATAATGCAACAGGAATCCAAAGAAAAGGCATAGTATGGCTAGTTTGCATAAAACAACATTTAAAATATTTGTATTTAAAAAACATTGAAAACAGTATAGTTTAATTATTATCAACATTGAACCAATCTCTGAACAGCGCTCCAACACAGTTCAGGCCCATAACCATAACCCTCCAAATTGGAGCTATACAGATTCCATTATTTATCACCATTAATAAGTAGTGTGGGACTAATCACAGAAAACATTGCTAGGCCCGTCCATTGACCGCCGGCACGGCTATCCGAATAGTTTTACTCTGGCCAGAGGTGTATAACTTTACCCACAAGACACGATTCCGCACATGTCACCATGCCCCGTAATACCACCATGGTACTGCAAAGGGGGAAACCCTGACAAGGCCTTTCATGCAACTCGTCCAACAGAATGGTCACCCGCTGAACCACCATTCTTCAGCAGGAACTGATCAGGTTCCTAGACAAGGAGACGATTCAATGCCCTAAACATGGACTTATTGGCACAGCCCTGGTGGTCTTGTTGACACATCCACAACACACCGTGGTGCCTCTTGTTGAACTTGCTACACTACGGATCCAGCAGTTGCCCATTCTGGCTTGTGGTTAGTATGGTAAATGCTTCGCAACAAGTAGTCTGCGAACTGGTCCTTAACTATCATGGGCACCGCTAGCAACATTCACAATCCTAATTCTCACAACCCACCTTCCATCAAGTTTTAGTTGGCACAATTAATTAACCAACCACGACTAACTGTCGTGAACAAAAACCTTTATCCATTAATTATCGATAAGTGATTCATTACTTTCCCACATAAAATGACGCTACAGTTTCTAGACATGGCTAAGCAGAACCTCAATAATCTAGCTAGATAATTAATTTAACATCCAGCTAGCCAATATTAATTACCCAGGGTATCAAGGTAAAGGCAACAATCACAAAATGGCTATAATCAAGGAATATAGAATAATAAATAAATACCCGTAATGGCATTCCAAAACTTGCATGCAATAACGTTAAAATAAAATAGATTTAGCAAATGGGATCAACATGCTCAAGGAGATTGTCGTGTGGCTTGCCTTGCAATGGAAACGTCTTCACTTGATCTTCCAAACTCTTTCTCGTACTTCACAGTCCTCCGAAATGGCAGAAACGACTGACTAAACGTAAAATGAGGAAAACTCTAAGAAACTCTAAATAAATAGTACATAAAAAGTACGTAAACATGTAGATCATGATTTTAGATGAATTTAGGAAGAAGAACAGGTCAAATCGGAGTTCGGACAGAAAAGATATGGCTTCCGGAAGATTGAATTTAGAGAAAATCCGGAAAGAATTGAAAAAGAATATTCTCTATAATATTCCCCCGGAATTAATTATTAAAGAAATTGTTTTGGATAGATAAATGAGTAGGGCCCACTGACCAGTGGCTCGGCCCTTGTGGACTAGGTCTGTGAACCAGAGAAGAATGGGGGAGTGGTGAACTACTGAGTTGGCAGGATAAGATGGTGGCTGATATGGATTGCTGACGAGGCGGCCTAGGGCCGACACGGCACAAAACTGGGTTAAAGGAGTCCGATGGCCGAGATGGATCGGATGCGATCGGACGGTAGGGCTTGCTCCTGATTTTGATAGAAATCGAACGGCGCAGATGGATTCGAGTTAATCCAACGGTGGAGATTGGCTTGATTATTTTAGATAGATTGGACGGCTCAAACTAGGTCTCGAGGGATCGATGACTGAGATGGCACCGGTTTGGCGGATGAGGATCCGAGGGCCTAAACCTAATCCAAGGACGTCCAACAGTTCAGGTTCGATCGGAACCTCAGTATAGATCCATCGGTTCGGATGACTTTGAGTGGATCCAATGGTTGACATTTGTTCGGGGATTGACCATTCGGTCACAGCGGGAAGATCACCCGGGCTCATAGATCATACAAAGGAGAGGGGCGCCGGTGGGATCAACTCATCTATGACACAAAGGAGGGGCAAGCTTGGGCGTCCACGGCACCAGCGCCAGGGGCTGACGACGTTCGGTGGTGGGGCGAGGAGACGGCGACGGCGACGGCGACGGCGGAACAGACAGCGGCGCACCGGCGGCCAGCTTGGGAACCAGTAGGGTGAGGCGGAGAGGATGACCGGCGACGACGACAAGCAGGCGAGGGCAGCGGGGACCAGCGACATGCCGAGGGCGACGACCTCGGGGATGGTGTTCGGCGGCGGCGGCAGCACCCAGAGGCAGCCATCGGGGCGGCGCAGCTAGGCAATGACCACATCGAAGAGGAGATGGTGACCCTGGGACGTCGGCACGGCTGGCAACAGAGCACGGCATGGTGGACGTCTAGGTCGGGTGGCTGCCGACCGGCGACAAACGGCGAACAGAGTAGTAGAAGTTGGGCGCCGAGGGATGCTCACCGGCGAGAGAAGAGACGACGGCGACGGTGCCCGGTGGCTGGGCGAGACGGCGCTTGGGGATTCGGCGACGGGCAGAGCGGCGCTAGGGCGGCAGCGATCTGGGCGTGGGCGGTGGCTCACAGGCGACGGCAGCGCGCACGGGCAGGGGCGACGGCGGCTCACAGGCGGTGGCGCGGATGTGTGGCGCACCAGGGGAGGCGGCGGCGCTGGGAAAAAAAAGGTGCAGGGACGGCGGCGATTTCTTTTTATAGGGAGAGAAGGGGGGAAGTCCAGGGCGGCGACGGCGCAGGACTGGGCCGAGGAGGCGGGATTCGCGGCTGCGCACGGGAGACGCGGCAGGGCGGGAGTCCAGCAGCGGCTGGACTGGGCTGGTTGGCGGCGGGCGCGGGCCGATGGTGGGGCGGCGCGGGCCGAGGAGCGGCGCAAGCAGGGGCTAGGCCGGGCCGGGGAGATGGCGCAGGCAGGAGCTGGAGGCTGGCTCGTGCAGCGCCGAAGCAGAGACCCAGAGAGAGGAGGAAACAAGGAAGAAGAAGGTGAACAGGGAAAGAAAGAGAAGGAAAAAAAGAAAGGAAAGAAAAAGGGAGAGAGAGGAAAGAAAAAAGAAGAAAACCAAGGGGTTTTTTTTGGAAAAAATCCTAAATTGGAGAATTTAGAATTTTTGAATATTTAGGGAGTCAAGGATTATGTGGAGGACATGTGCCCCGGGTACCTCATGATAAGCATTAGGGCTACTTAGACAGAGGATGAACTTAACATTATAATTAGAAATGCAATAGGACTTGGCATACATTACCTTGCACGACAAGAAAAAGATAAAGTCCTAGTTGGGCACGTTGTATTCCTAGAAGGAAATCCCTTGGTCGGAGTCCGACTGGGATTCCTACCTTGTAAACATTTCACCTGGTATATAAGGGAAGGCAGAGCGCCCCTTGAGGGCAGAAGAAGAGAAGAACAATCTCACCAGAGAAACCTCAAAGGCAATACACTACAACTGGACATAGAGTATTACCTCATCTCGAGGGTCTGAACCAGTATAAATTGTTTCGTGTTCCTTTACAATCTATCAAGTTTAGGTCTCACGAGTAGCCCCATATTCTTACTGCCGATACAAAACATCGACAGTTGGCGCGCTAGGTAGGGGCATCGGTGAGATCATCTTCGACAAGCCTGTTGGATCCAATCTCCGGAGTCGATGGCATAAACTTCTTCCTCGGGCAAACAATCACCTTCGAGAGCCTTGACTTCGTTGCCGATAAATTCGGCAACCTCACCCTGTCTGATTCGGATCCGGTCCGATCGGCCTGGAACCAAGCCGACTCCGTGTCGGTCGGCCACGTGACGCTGTAGCGATCCTCATCGATATGCTGTGGCAATCTTCAACATGCCCGGGTCTCGAGACAACTCTTTCTTTCGGTGTTCGATTCGGACTCGGCCTCGAGTCAGCAGAGATCGGGCTAAGAAAAGAGGAGATCGTCAATCTCCCGTTCAGACTCGGTGACGTCGCGGATATCTTCAATCAACATTCGATGCGGCAAACCCGATCCCCTGGGGTTCGACTCGGATACGGCCCAGAGCCGCTCGAGATCGGATCTAGGGAGGTTGGAGTTGTAATCACCCTCATCAACTACTCTGATTCCGACTCTAAGTCGGATAGTAGTTCGGCAAGCTTCTCTCCACCACGTGAAGTCGTCATGGCGTCCAAGGGCTCGATTCCCACTCAAGAGGCACGCCGACTGCGTGATCAGCAAAAGGAGGAGGCCCGCTGGCTACGAGAAGAACAGGAGGAAGACGCAAGACGCCTGTAGGCCGAGCGCAATGCTCATAACGACAATTTGCGCAAGGCTAGCTGCACTGCTTAACGGGAGATCCTCCAAACCTGAGACGGCGACCACGACGTTTTCGTAGCTCCTCAACAGAACGTTGTGGCTGTTGCAACTCTACTAGATACACTGCAGTTTGGGCCTGATCACCAGGCCACCCCAACGATAGCAAGGATTTAAGCCATGATCACCGCTGCTGCATGTCAACAGCACCAACAGTCGGGCAACACTCTCATACCGACCAATAGGTCGGCTTCTCCAACGGCGGTCTCATCTGCCTCAACACGACGCCGAGCGGTCGGCTCCAGTCAGCCGCACATGAAGTCACGCCACACGTCACTCGGCAACCACAATAATGACCAGCGGCGTCGACATCAAGACGACCGTTGGGATAACCAGGATGTCCGAGGCCGACTACGACGTGATCTTCGGCAAGACATCAACGCACGACGCCGTGAACGCGAGGAAGATGACCGTCGCCGACTAGAAGACGAGAATGACCGCTTCGGCCTCCACCATGAGTGGTTTCGCCGCCGTAATCGGAGTCAAAGTCCTCACATAGATGAAGGTGTACCGGCTTTCACCCACGAGCTGCAACAAGTCGACTAGCCATCAGGCTTCAAGCTGACTAGAATTGAAAAATACGATGGGAAAACTAACCCTTAGTCCTGGCTCACAGTTTATACTCTGGCAATTCGAGCTACTGGAGGAGATCACAAGGCCATGGCTAACTACCTCCTAGTCGCTCTAGCCAACTCGGCGAGGACATGGCTAACAGGACTTCCTAAGAGATCAATCGGCTCCTAGGATGAACTCCAGGAACGCTTTATAGCCAATTTCTAAGGAACTACGAGAGGCCATCTTCCGAGTACGATCTGTACCAGTGCCATCAAAGGAAGAACGAGTCTCTTCGTGATTTCATCAAGAGGTTTTCAGAGAAGAGGAATTCAATTCCGAAGATCAAGGACGAGGTCATCATCGCTGCCTTTCGAAAAGGAGTCAAGGACACCCCGTTCATCGCTAAGTTCACTCGGAAGCCTCCAAGTTCTATCAAAGCTATATTTGACATGGCGAACAAATACGCCGACTCGGCCGACGCTGTTGTTGAGACCCTTGATGACAAAAAGGCACCCCGACAGAAAGAGCGGAAGGGCACCGATGACGCGGCCCCGACTAAGGCTGGGAACCGTAAACACAAGTCGGACGACCTCATTACGGCAGTTGATCGCAACTGTCTTCAACCTCCTAGATGCGAAGATTATCAGAACGAAAAGTGATATGTTCGGAGGCTTAGAAGCTCAAATGCAAGGATGGCATCCCTATTTCCAACTCGTGCAATACCAAACAGCTAAGTCGCTTTCTAATAAATATTTTTTCCTTTATATGATATTCTCATCTAAATGGGCTAGGAGGCAACTCACTTCCCTATGGTTTGACTCGGATATGGCTTAGTGCCAGTCGGGATTGGATCTAGGGGGCTGAGATCGTCAATTCCTCACTCGGCCTCGCCAATGCCGCAGCCGCTTACACCTAATAGGTATACATACTGTGCATTTTCTGTTTTTGCTCTTAATGATTGCAAAAGTACTCGAGTAGCATAAATTCTTATCCGTGAAGCTTTGTTTCATCAAATACAAACTCAAGTCACCCAAAACGCGTGTCTGGGAAAAAGCCATAAGCCGATTCCCGACGCTAGGGGGCTATGACTAGTCGGACATAGTGTTTAAACGTAAGGGGTCAACTACTTGGGGAAATTAATATCAATAAGAGGAGGAACACATATTTACATATATTATAAAATAGATTAATTTTCTTCGGGTGATTGTTTTCTTCATCAGATGCTACTCATCCGATATGTTTATAATGTAGGGCCCAGTTCCAGATACGCGCAACAGGAATTCATGGCTATGAGCTGATCTCCTATGCTCGGGGGCTGGACCAGTCTGTCATGATACACTTGGAGTGCAACACTTCAAGAATCACTCAGAATGCTCCATGAGGGCTACTGACCGAGTACTTGCGCTAGTCGGGACACGGATGTCACCTCGACCTTGGTATGCCCCATGGGGGCTGATAACTGGCCTTCGGCACTAGTCGTGGCTTGGGTACTACTCACTGGGTAAGGTACGCCCCATGAGGGTCGCTAGCTGAATCCTATGGTAATGCAAGGTTCGGATACCTTATTTGGCCACAACTCTGTTTGGTAGGGTACGCCCCGTGAGGGTCGCCAGCTGAATCCTATGCTAATGCGAGGTTCATGTACCTTATTCGGCTACAATTTTACCAGGTTGGGTATGCCCCAAGAGGGTCGCCAGCCGAATCCTACGCTAGAGCAGCTTTCGGGTACCTATTTGGCCAAAGCAAGGAAACAAACCACTATTGGAGCTTTCAGTCGGAGGTAGCACCAAACCCGAAACCTACAGAGGTGCTCATTATTTTTCAAGACTGGAAGACCCCAATCATTCGATTCCTACTAGAAGACGAACTTCCTAAAAATCACAATGAAGCTGAGTAAGTCAAGCAGCGGAGCAAAAGCTTGATCATAGTCAGAGAAGACCTATATCGTCAACGCGCATCCATAGTTCTCATGCACTGCGTCACACCTGAGGAGGGCAAGCAGATCCAGCAATCTATCCACTCGGGCATCTGTGGCAACCATGTTGCATTCAGAACATTAGTCGGAAAGGCTTATAGACAAGGATTCTTCTGGCCGACTGCGGTTATCGACGCTGAGGCACTCGGCTGGTCCTACAAGGGATGTCAATTTTTTGCTTGGCAAGCACATCTACCAGCACAAGAGTTGCAGACTATCCCAATATTGCAGTCACACATCTATTCGTCACGATGGATAAGCTCATAAAGTGGATTGAGGATAAACCTGTTGCAACCATCGCTGTGGCCAGGGCAAAAGACTTCATATTGAATATAATCTATAGATCTAGAGTCCCCAATCACATCGTTATGGGCAACACACTCAGTTCACGATCAACGTATTCAAAGATTTCTATGACAACTTTGGCATCAAAATTTGCTATGCTTTGGTGACATACTCCTAGAGCAATGGGCAGGTTGAACAATGATCAAAATCTCCGGATTTTATAGGGCTGCGCTAGGTATGTCGGTTTGGGCCGACTTATTCGGTAGTAGGCCAAAGATATGAGTTCTAATAGCATGCTCTATTGGGTCGCCCACTAGTCACATTAAAATCGCAATGCAGGTGCTATTTTACAAGAACCGATTAAATAATCAGATGCACTTCATGCTAAGCCTATAGCCTGTTGTATATATTCGGGTATCTTGGTTATTTTGAGGTATTGAGGATATATCCTTATAAGGATCAACGGCTGGTCTCCATTAAAATTTGGGATTCAGATATCTCTCAAGCACACCTGACCACATATTGAGTTAAAATTCAAAAAGTGGTACTCGGCTTACATGCTTAGCCAAAAATTGCCCTGAGCAAAAATTCTTCCAGTTGACATGATGCTGAAGAGTCTAAATTCCGTGTAGTATACTACTCGGGAGAGACTGCAACGATAAAGATCTTTCATTTTATGTTTAATTGTTTCACAATTAAGCACAAAGTCGGGGGCTACACCTAATAGGTGTGCCTATTCGGCGCACACTATTCATATTTTTTCATAAAGCCCTTCATAGCCTTGTTGCCAGCTGACATGAAGCAGGACTCAGGAGAAGAAGCACTCGGACAAAGAGTACTGGGGAGCAATGCACCCGGGAATTCTTCACCGTAGAGGATGAGCACTCAGCATCAGCTGTGACTCAACTATAAAGGTCTCAGAGGCTGCTGTGGAGGCCATGGGCCCTGGGTACCTCATGAGAAGTATTAGGGCCACTCGGACAGAGGATGGACCTAACCTTATAGTTAGGGATGCAATAAGACTCGGCATACATTACCTTGCACGACAAGGAAAGGATATTGTCCTAATTGGGCACGTTGTATTCTTAGAAGGAAATCCCTTGGTCGGAGTCCAACTGGGATTTCTACCTTATAACCCTGTCACCCGGTATATAAGGGGAGATAGGGCACCCCTTGAGGGCAGAAGAAGAGAAGAACAATCTCACCAGAGACCTCAAAGGCAATACACCACAACTGGACGTAGGGTATTACCTCATCTTGAGAGCCTGAACCAGTATAAATTGTTCCGTGTTTCTTTGTAATCCATCAAGCTTAAGTTTCATGAGTAGCCCCATATTCTTATTGCCGATACAAAACATTGACAAATTATTTTGAAATATCGGAGTTTGGGGAAAATTTGGAATGTGGGAATATTTCGAATATTTTGGTATTGTTTTTGGGAATGAAACAAATTTGGGAATATTTATGGGATCCAAGAATTGGAAAAACTCTGAAGTATTTGAGGGTTTGAATTTTTGTGGAGACCAAGGACATTTAAATAAAAAGGAAATATGGATATTCAATAAAGGAGTTGAATATATTCGAGACGCTCGGGTTTGGAACTTCAGAGAATTTTCCCGAAGTCAGACTTTTCAGGGAATCAAAGATTTGGGAATGACAACCCGAGAAAGGTACAAAGGAATTTGATAGAGAACGACCCGAAAAAAGGAATTGGGAATTATTTAAATAATTACTAATATTGATCTTTGTAATATTAAAATTAATTCTGGAGCTCCAAAAAATCCGAGAAAATTTCAGAGAGTGTAATTACACACAACGAGTTTATTAAAAATGATTTTGACAATGATTTATTAAAGAAAATTTTTATTTCCCAATTTTACTTTACTTAACTGATTTGCTTTACGATTTAATAGAAATTCTAGAAAATTAATTATTAATTAATTATTTAATTTCCAAAAAATCGGGCTGTGATAGGCATGGAGCTGTGCTTCGCTTCGGTCCGGCACCCCCAAAGCAACGAAGCGGTCGAACGGGCGAATGGCAACATCCTCTCAGTGCTCAACAAGAGGCTCATCGACGCCCCCATGGGCACATTGGCCGACGAGCTCCCAGCTGTCCTGTGAGGGCATAGAATGTCTGTTACGAGGGCCACCGGCTTCACGCCGTTCAAGCTGCTCTTCAGCGACGAAGCCATGACGCACACAGAGATCAAGGGAAGATCCCTGAGAACCATCCTCCTAGAGGGGACGGACGAGCGAAGCGTCTCCGTTGACCTAATCGACAAGGCCAGGGGGCAAGCGGCCTAGAACCTGGATCGCTACATCACAGCCACAAAGGCATGGTTCAACACCAAGCTGGCCCTGCATAGCTTAGTGCCCGGAGACATGGTGCTGCGGCATGCGCTCAACCCCGAGAAGTTCCAGAACAAATGGGAAGGCCCCTTCATGGTGACCCAAGCCAGTACGCGCGGAGCTTACCGCCTGGCTGGGCTGGACGGCGCTCTACTCCCACACCCATGGAACACGGAGGCCCTCAAGAAGTACTATATGTAATACCCTTGTGTGACCATTGCCACGGAGTCAGCTTTTGCTACCTACAATGTATTAGGTTATCATTAATGGAAACGGAGCGCCGCTCCGCCTTATGCACACGTATCTCGACGTATCTCGAGCACACTAAGTCAAAAGAAGGCCTCTGCGGAATCCCGCGTCGAGGCCGTGCACCTTCGCTAACAAGCATTATAGGTGTGCAACGCAACTCCTCCACTAACAAGCGCTGTAGGTGTGCAATGCAAGTCCTCCGCGAGACACCGCGTGCCTCCGCCACTGAGCGTAGCAGGCATACATAAAAAGAAAAACCTCCGTGAATCCCATGTTTAGGGCGCGCACTTCCGCTAACAAGCGTCGTAGGTGTGCAAAACCCAGCCTCTGCAGAATCGCGTGTCGAGGCGCGCGAGTTTGCATTGCAATCCTGCACGAGACGTGGTGTTGAGGCCGCATGCCTCTGCCGCCGAGCGCAGTAGGCATACCAAAAAAAAACCAGCCTCCACGAATCGCGTGTCTAGGCGCGCGAGTATGCATTGCAAGTCCTCCGTGAACGACAATATCAGGCGGTGCAGGCTGAAGCATCACCAGGAGAAGCCATTCCCCTATTGGCGAGCCTTCCGAACATGCGAAACAAGCCCCACCCCCCGCCCTTCCCCCCCCCCCCCCCCCGCTCAGACCGACATCGGGGCCATGTATCTACGCTAGCAAACGAAGATGCGAGGCATGGAGCCCCACCCTAAGGATATGTCGAAATCACGCACCCCCGTTCAAGTTAAGCCCTTCGCTGGCGCGCAAAATAATGATAGCATGACGATAGCGATAATAACAACGAAGAGGTAAAGCTTCCCAACAAGTTTTTTATCTTTGAATCACGAAAATTACAGAACGACACACAGAGTTGGCACACAGGCTAAGCTAAGGTTACAGGTTAGAGCTACAAGGATTATTTCTAAAACTAGCAGAAGGGCATCCCCCTACACCATCCCACGCTCCAGGGAGAGCCGTGCTGGAGCCGACGGCTGGCCTGCCCGCTCCTGGGGAAACACTTTGCGTCCGGGAAACGGGAGCAGGCCCCCTGCCGGTCACACACGTGGCCGGAGCCCCATGGGCCTTGCAGTCCATGCGAGGGATGCGGCCGGGCCCCAAGGCTGACAAATCATACCCATCCACCCGTGAATGGCGAACGGTCGAAGCCCCCGTCTTAGACTCGAACGGGCCGAAGTCCAGCACGGAGGTGACGACAACGGCCCCCGCAAGGCACTGATCCAGAGCTGGTAACGGGGCGACGGCGTCCCGGGTCGACGGAGCGGGGCGGGAGGGACTGCGTGGAAGACCTGGCAAAGATAGACAGCAATAAGGAACGCACGAAGGCGCCACCTCAAGAGATAACAACAGGAAAGGAAGACAATGCGTTTAAGTCGGAAGAATGCATTAAAGGTAACACGCTAAGTACAACCGGAGCAAGGAGGGGCTAGTCCCAGGTCCCAGCACAAAGGCAAAAGGGGAGAAGTCCTAACCCGCGTACAACACTTAACAAAAGAAAGGAACAGGGGAGAAGGGGTCATGCTCTACACCTTCGGGAGCCTTTCTTCTTGCCCTTATTGGAAGCCTTCAGCTTCGCCACGGCAATGTCGTGGCCCGCTGAAGGCCAGATCCCCCATGCAAAGTCATCGGCATCCCGGCGGGACGAAGCAGCCATCGTCGAAGCCCCTTGAGCAAAGGAGCCAACCAACGAGGCCCCCGCGCGAACAGCGAGGCCAAATGTGCTCGCACCCCTAGTCACGGTGGAGGTAGGACAGCATCCGAGTAGTGGCCCAGGAGCACCATGAGCCGTACGCCACCACGCCTTGCCAGCGAAGGCCCCCGCCTTCTCGATCCAAGCAAGGCGCTTCGCCGCGAGGCCCCATTGCCAGGAAGCGTGGAGCCTTGATGCCCAAACTAGCAAGGGCCACCTAGAGGGCCTAGGCAGCCCGCAGCAGCATGAGTGCCAAGGGGGCTGCCAGCGAAGCCTTGAGCTGCGGCGCTCCCACGGAGCCCATCGGCTTCCCTAGACAGGCGGGCCACCTCCGCCCGCACCTCTTTGAAGCGCCCTCTCCGCTCGTTTCCCTAGAGGCCTTAACTGGTCGAGGTCCTCCTTAGCCGCCTCTCCTTCTTCCCGGCCACCAACTCCCCCCTCCACGGCGTTGGGGCAACGACGCCCTAAGCCACCGTCCCTTGGGCTGGGCAACCCTCCCCATTTCAACGGAGACCGCATCGAAGTGTAAGTGCCATGTCCGCCCACCGCGCTCGATGGCCCCAAGGCCTACCATCAGCTGCCATGCCAGTGATGTTTGCAGCTCGGAGAGCTCCGCTGAGTTCAAGTCCACCGCCAACGCTGACAGGTCCCCAACCAGTGGAGCCCAGTCAAACCAGCACCTCCTCAACCGTACCCAGGCAGGTCCCCAGCATGGAACAACCCCCCCCACCAAAGCCAAAGGCCCGCGGATCGATTGGAGATCCGGGTGGACCCAGGACCAGAGCTAGCCCTACCCCACTCCCGCCCTCTGGGGCGGGTGGCTGGTTGCAGCCCTTGACGGCAATGGACGGGGTGCCTCGGTCAGCCGAGGAGACCCCACGGCGGAGGCACACGGCAGCCCCAGCTCGGTCGAACCGGGGATGGCGGGTGAACCGTTCTTCGCCGTCTAAGGAGGAGTCTGGAGACCCTGCGGAACCGAACATGTCAAAAAGAAAGAAGGAGAAGAAATAAAAATAACGCAAGGAACATGCCCACCCAGGCACATACATCCACGCGGTCTCCCCGCTCCCCTCCGCGGACAGGACAACTAACCTCCTGTTCTCGGGAGCTTAGAGACCTCACGGCAGCCTCCGAAAGATGGGTCAGTTGCCGAGCCTCGACACCGGCCAACAGATTCAGGGTGCGAGCCTGGAGGGACCGCAGCGATCAGCACAGCCTCTCGCGTCCTTTGGAACCTCTTCGCACCTTCGCGGACGTCCTCCACACGCACACTTGCCTTTGCCTTCCCCCTTCTCGGCCTCAGAATGGCTTGCTGAGCTCTGGGGGGCGGTTTTTGCCCGCAGAGGGCCACCTGCCCAATAAATGGCGGCTGCCTGGCCACTGAGTAGGTGCGCTGCAAAGGAAAAAACGCCCCACGAGGGGATTTTTTGGTGGCTCGTACAGAAAAACCCCTTCAGTCAAGCGCTCCGAAAAATTTCATAAAATTGTCAAAAATACCAAAAAAAGAAGAGAGAGTGGAGGGAGGCAAGGAAAGCGGCGAAGCCCTAGTGGTTTGCGGATTTGTGCAGGTAAAATCTATGTCCCTTTGCAATTTTTATTTGTATTCATGAAGTGATTAGTATGTGTAGTATTGTACTAGTTATTTCACGGGCAAGAGAAGTGTTAGGCATGGTCCATAGGCATGTTTCAGATCTATTCGCAGTTCAGCTTAATGCCTAGGGCATTGATAGGCCGGGTGAGAGAAGTTAGGTTATCACCCAACCAAATAGCCAAAGCAGATATGCCTCAAACAGCCTCGTCCACCAAGTTTGCATCAGAGTAATCAGCTGCAAAGCTAAGATATTGTAAGTCCGCTGTTGCTTTAGAACGGATTATAAATCTAAAATACCCATACAGTTAACTGTACAGTCACGGCCTGCGAGGGCGCTTTAGTGTTAAGACAAGAAGGTAGCACTGGCCACCAAATCCAGCAAGCACTGCAGTTAACAAATCTATGTCCTTGCCCCATTCCAATCGCCCGGTTCAACCGAACTCATAGTCCCTACGAGTGAGCCCATAGTACACACTCCTAAGCTGGGACCATCTGCGGCACGGTGAGGTGAAAGTTACCCGTCCAGCATTCCACCATCTGCCAGAAATGACCGTCAACTCCCACCGACCTCGCATCCCTCCCATCCGTTGTGGCTCAAACTATCTGCACACGAAAAGCCATTCACCGCAAACCTCAATATACACTACAATTCAACATTAGAATAAAAAGAGAAAAAAGAATAGGTACAACTATCGTCCACAACCGTCTATACGCAAGAGGGACGAAGGCCGTACAAAGTGCTCAATCTCAACAACTCTCAATGCTAACAGTAAATCGTA